>JAPDVR010000011.1:2058218-2113218 GCA_026230005.1 Gila orcuttii
ATTTACCCAGTATAGTTACACACACTAAAACAGCGCGAGTCGTCTCGAATTGTTATATTGAAATGCTACAAAGGAATCGATAAGAGGAATCGAAATTTAATTTTTATGACAAGTATCCGATCCAGAATTTAATATTCATGTGTGTGATATAATGATGTTGTGTGTGTGTGTGTTTAATGATGATGAGGATGATGTGTGTGTGTGTGTGTCAGCTGTCAGACGGCCTCTCCTCAGGCGGACGGGCAGTGTGTGTCCGCCGGTGGTTCGGGCAGTGACGACTCCGAGGCCAAAGGGACCCCGAAACGCCTCCACGTCTCCAACATCCCCTTCCCGCTTCAGAGACCCGGACCTGCGGCAGATGTTCGGGGTACGGCACGCTTCAGGCCTTTACAAACAACAAACTGTGACGTGTAAAAGGGACAATTTCTGCCCCCTGGTGACGACATTGTTAGTCAAGTCACCTTTATTTATTTATTACACAGCGCTTTTTTACAACACAGAGTGTTTCAAAGCAGCGTTACAGAGATACAGGAAAATAATGCAAAAGTTTGTTTTTATGAAGAAAATAGCGTCACCAGTCCAGCGTAAGTGAGTTCAGTGATGGGTCATTTCTGTTGTAAATGCAGCTCTTCTTTTATATGGCATGACTCAAACAGCTGTGTGTGTTATGTTGAGGCAGTTCTCTCCTCGTCTCTCTCTCCTCTTCTCCTCTCTCTCTCTCTCTCTCTCTCTTTCTCTCTCTCTCTCTCTTTCTCCTCTCTCTTTCTCTCTCTCTCTCTCTCTCTCTCTTTCTCTCTCTCTCTCTCTCCTCTCTCTCTCTCTTTCTCTCTCTCTCCTCTCTCTCTCTCTCTCATCTTCTCTCTCTTTCTCTCTCTCTCTTCCTCTCTCTCTTCTCTTCTCTCTCTCTCTCTCTCTCTCGCTCTCTCTCTCTCTCTCTCTCTCTCTCTCCTCTCTCTCTCTCTCCTCTTTCTCTCTCTCTTCTCCTTCTCTTTCTCTCTTTCTCTCTCTCTTTCTCTCTCCTCTTTCTCTCTTCTCTCTCCTTCTCTTTCTCTCTCTCTTTCTCTCTCTCTCTCTCTCTCTCTCTCTTTCTTTCTCTCTCTCTCTCTCTCTCTCTCTCTCTCTCTCTCTCTCTCTCTCTCTCTTCTCTCCTCTCTTTCTCTCTCTCTCTCTCTCTCTCTCTCTCTCTTTCTCTCTCTCTCTCTCTCTCTCTCTCTCTTTCTCTCTCTCTCTCTCTCTCTCTCTGTGTGTGTTTGGTTTTTTAGCAATTTGGAAGATTCTGATGTGGAGATCATTTTCAATGAGAGGGCTCAAAGGTAAGAATTTTTTTAATCAAATGCATTTAAATATCATGTAGAATATAGTTAGATTATGTACAACTTAAAGGAACAGTTCACCAAATAAATAAAATCATCATTTGCTCGTCGTGATTCTGGATGATGTTTAGAAGAATGCTCTAACTGTCCAACTCATTTTGTACATGTACTTTTTTTTTGGTCTAAGTTTGTTTTCATTGTTGTACTTATAATATTATGTTGTTAAATGTTTAATATGTATCTGCTATGTAATAACTGATGATGCTAATATAGCAATAAACTCAAAAACCATCCAATGCAATTAACTCAGATGGTGACTTACAGCACCAACCTCCAAAAATGACTAAAAACCACTATATAATAAAATGTGATGTGTTGACGGTGATACGGCACTTGTAGCCGTTTCCAATGTTGTGAATTTAACTTAAGCACAAAATTTCAATGTTGCACAACGATTTTGCAAATAAGGCCGCGTTTCCATCTCAAGTGTTCGAGAACAAAATCATCAATTCCTGGGAAGTTGTCAGTTCTCAGAGCGTCAGACGAAACACAATAAACGCTGTCATGTTCTCTTGCGTTCGGATGCTGGTGTTCGGGAACACTCGTGTGTGTGTGTGTGTGTGTGTGTGTGTGTGTGTGTGTGTGTGTGAGAGACGCTGCGATGCCATTGGTCCACTGCTTACTCCAGTTATCCAATCACAGCTGACGCTGAGCCAAAGTAACATAAGTTTATCGTTGAACATGGAGGGATTTATTCAGTAAATGTGTTTCAATCGTAGTTTGTGTGCATGCGTCTTATAGGATAAAAAAATGATTTGTTTCAGTTAAGCGCATTTTTAGAGTTTTTGTGTATCGTGCGTTTCCATTTTTATCCCAGAATTTGCATAAACATGTTCCAAGAACAATAAAAACCCATAGCAGTCTGTTTTTTTCTCATGTATATCCTGAAGTCATATGATGCTTTTGTGTGAGAAACACTAAATGATTATTCACTGAATCCTGTTATGATTTCTCAAAGAGCGGCATGAACTTTCTGCTAAACATCTGGTTTTGTGCTCTACACGTTTGGAGCAGTTTTGGGTGAATTGTTCCTTTAAGCTGAGTGTGTTTCAGAGGTCATACGCTTCATGTGTGTGTGTGTGTGTGTTCCTCTCCGTCGTGCTCCAGGGGTTTGGTTTTGTGACGTTCGAGACGAGCGCGGATGCAGAGAAGGCGCGCGAGCGTCTCCACGGGACCATCGTGGAGGGACGCAAGATCGAGGTGAGTGTCTCTCTCTCTCTGATGTTCCCATCTCACACCTTAACTGACCTAATGTGTCCTGGAACTGCTCAAGATGCTCAGCTGTGTGTGTGGCATTATGGGAAGTGTGTGTGTGTGTGTGTGAGCTTAGCAATGCATGGTTGCATCTCTACTGCAGTCCACTAGATCCTGAGTTTCTCTGCTGTTTTTGGATTGGTTGTTGTCTGGCTGAGTGTTGGTTATTAACAGCATGTGATTATTTGTTTGTTTTGAGTTGATGTTTTGTACTGAGCATGCTCACAGTTAGCCAATCACATGCGTACGTTTGATGCTGTCTCTGTTTCTCCTGGTTTGAATGGCTTTTTTGTTCATAAAACATTTGCTTGGATTCTTACGACACTTGAGGACTGTCCGATGATTCTGAATGCTTTTCACAAATTTGGTGTTGTACCCTTTTATATGGCATTCGTGTGCATACTGTGAGAAAACGGCTCACTTTTCAGATGCTTGTGTACTTGTTTTTTAGTGCATTTGTAGATTGTTCTTTGAATCTGGGAGATGAGAAGAAGCTTGTTGCTTGCTGTGTGTGTGTGTGTGAGCGGTCAAGTGCTGCATGGAGCCGCGTGTGTTTCCCTCGTGAGGCCCAGCGTGTTGCAGTGCTGGTTTTTCTGGGTGTTTTAATAGTTCTTGAACTCCTCCAGGGGTTTCCACATGCATGACCTCTGAGACGCTGCCTGTGTTTGTCTCTCATAGGCCGGGAAATCATTCGGTTTGTTTTTATTCTTTCTTTTTTGTCACCTCAGGCTGAGTCATTTTTATTTCTAAATCAATTGGGAAGTGTGTTTTAATTAGGACTAATGGTAATGTTAGTGTCTAGATCAGGGGTGTCAAACTCCGATGTGCCGGAAATGTTGGGTCATGTGGGTCGAATGTTTTCTTTGTTTCAGTGACCGTCGTCCAGTGCTGTATAACTGACCGCTCATCTGGGAAACCCGTTAGTAAAGCTGCGCTCGTTCTGTCTCTCTGCCGTCTCTACAAGTATGATCATAAAATAATACAATATTGCACATTTATCTTATTTTTACATGGTAAGTATCTGTTTATTAAGGGGATAATGCTACCCAGCTACTTCAGGTTTTATTTTGTGGCTGACACTACCAGTCAGAAGTTCGGGATCGGTGAGATTTTTAATGTTTTTAAAATAAGTATCTCCTGCTATCTGAGTCTGCATTTATTTGATTAAAAATACCAAAAAAGCAGTAATATTGTGAAATATTATTCCAATGTAAAACAGCTGTTTTCTATGTGAAATATAGTAAAGTGTAATTTATTCCTGTGATCAAAGCTTTTCATTACTCCAGTCTTCAGTGTCACATGATCCTTCAGAAATCAGTATAATATGATGATTTGATGCTCAAGAAACATTTATGATTATTATCAATGTTGAAAACAGTTTTTATTTCAGGATTCTTTGATGAATAGAAAGTTCAAAAGAACAGCATTTATCTGAAATGGAAAGCTTGTGTAACATTAAACACTTACCGTTCAAAAGTTTGGGGTCAGGAAATAGAAGAAATCAATACATTTATTCACCAAGGATGAATTAAATTGATCAAAAGTGACAGTAAAGACATTTATAATGTTACAAAAGATTCTGTTTCAGACTTCTTCAAAGAATCCTGAAATAAAAACAATGTTTTCAACATTGATAATAATCATAAATGTTTCTTGAGCATCAAATCATCATATTATACTGATTTCTGAAGGATCATGTGACACTGAAGACTGGAGTAATGAAAAGCTTTGATCACAGGAATAAATTACACTTTACAATATATTCACATAGAAAACAGCTGTTTTAAATTGTAATAATATTTCACAATATTACTGTTTTTTTGTATTTTTAATTAAATAAATGCAGCCTTGATGAGCAGAAGAGACTTCTAATAAAAACATTAAAAATCTTACTGATAAAAAACGTTTGACTGGTAGTGTACATTATCACTTACTTAATAACCAGTACTGTGATGAAACCAGAATTATTAATCCCATTCAAATCCCTTTTTAATGTAAACAGACATTTGTACTCTTGAGATGTTTAGTTGAAGTATCTGAATGTGTTTTTATTCTTTTTGTTTAGTTTTCTTGTTATTTGTTAGATAACCCTGCATTCAAAAATAATAAAAATGCATAAATACTAACTTCACTCCCTAGAGGCCTCACATGTGAAATCAGTAATTAGGAAATAAAAATCGAACAACAAAATTGACAAGTCAGCTTAAACATGAGAAATCATATCCATGTACTGCATGCAAGAATCATTCAGTAGAGGATTTTGTGTGATTCTTTGCTCGTAACATTTTTCATTTGTCGTCCACAGATTCGGTTTCAAATGTGCTCATGAACCAAAAGCTGCATGCAAATAAAAAGGTTCTACACGTAAGCGCTCACATGTTCTGCTTAATTAGCAAAAAAAAGGAATATTCTACCCATATAACCAAAGCTGTGTTTTTAAGCGTAGCATTGGTTGTGTTTGGCACCCCTGGTGTAGATGCATGATGCCTGTTGCTCTAGCGCCCCCTGGTGTCGTGGCTGTTTGCATGGGAGCGCAGCGGCGACAGCTTCATTTGGGTTTGCATGAGTCTGATTAGTTTCAGACCATCAGATTCATTGGAAAGCGGGAAACGGGTTTCATAGGCAGCATTATTACATATAACGGAATCAGTTTCATTTGGATTTGCTTTTTTTGAATGCCATTGAAATATATTCATCATGATATTTTGCTGTATGTAATGACACCCTAATGTTTGTTTGTGTTTTCTGGAGAGCAGATCTGTGGAGAGAGCGATGCACAATCATCAACCTCTTCACTCATCTCTCTCTCTCTCTCTCTCTCTCTCTCTCTCTCTCTCTCTCTCTCTCTCTCTCTGGCCAGTCTGCACTCTCACTGTGTTTCCTGTCTGTTGCATCACTTCCTGTCCCTGTGTCTATTTAAAACCCTCTGATGTCACTGTCTAGGCCCCTCCCCTGGGTGATGTCATTAGTCCGGCATGTTAGACTCACAAACTGCTCTCTTAGACATACGTCCATGTGAACTTGCTTCTATTTTGGCCCTAAAGCTCCAGCTTTTTTGACTCAGTCGCAGATTCGCTCTGTGCTGCATTTCACTGTGTGTGTGTGTGTGTGTGTGTGTGTGTGTGCTTGTTGAGTTCCTCTAATCATTCGTCCCTTTCTCCTCCTCCTCTATGACACAGACGAATGCGGCTGCAGGCTCTTTAGCACTCCTAAAGCAACAGATTTGATCACCTGAAGATTTGTCTTGTTGTTGTTTTTAAGTCCGTGTGAATGTCTGCTCAGAATTTCCCCACGTCCAGTGAAGAGTTTTGAGTTCTTCACTGGACTTTGCTTTTTTGTTTTCCTCTCCTCTTTTCTAGTTGTTCACTCATTCTTTGCATTTGGTTTGTTTCTCTTTGGTTTGCTCTTCTCTTTTTTTTTTTTTTGGTTCATTTTTCTCCTTTTTCCTTTCTGTTCCCTTGACGATTTCTGTGTTGTTGTTATTGTTGTCAGTCTCCACGGTAACTGCTCGCGTGTCGTCACGCCGTTTCCTGGCTCATGGTAAGTTTGTGTATGTACGGCTTCATCCCTGATCAATCCCACCAACTCAAACCCCCTGAGATCTAAACTCCAGCCCTCCCCAGCTTTACAAACTGTGGTCTTTCGCTCTTTTGCACTGATTAGCTTGTTGAGGGATCAGAGATTCGTTAAAGCCCTTGCGGAGACGACGGCAGCCCTCGTCCTCGTTACGAAGTTTGGCCGAGCGCATCCAGCTAGTGGCGTCTGTTCGCGGCTAGCGCAGTCGCATCTCCTCCCTGAGGTCTGTCCTGATATTCTGTTCATCAGAGGCATGGGGGAAAAGAGCTTTATGAAATCATGTCTATTATAGTCGCTAAGGACCACAGAGTACTGACAGAAATGATTTCCCTCCCCAGTGGTCGCCATTGCTCCTCTTTTCTCCATCGCTCTCATGATCATTAGCACTGACATGGCTGATATGAGACTGTCATACTAAACCCCTCCATTTCTCTCCTCCACATCATCCATCCATCCATCCAGTGATCTATCCTGTGGTTCTAATGAGCTCTCGTTAGGGGGCGGGCGTTAAGACCAGAGTCTCAGACCAACCGTATACATTTATAATATGCGTCACAAATTTTAGTTGGGAACTTAATGGGTGCAAACCAACATATCAGATCATTTAACAGACGAATGATGTAGAATCTGCGTCACTCGACTATAACCAGACTTGAGGCCGGTTGCACCAGCCGTGTTTAAGCACTAAGTTATAACTTGCGCGATGCTTAATATTTTTAAAGATGCACTATTAAACTTATGCCGGGTTCAGACTACACTATATCAGCCTGATTTTGGCCGATCCTCGTAGGGTGTTGTGATTCGTAAACGACAATGGCCGTTGGGTAGGCGTGTGTGTTATTGAAAAATTATATCTCTATTTTCTGGGATCATATCAATAAAGCTAATTAGACATTATTGAGTGTGTTTATTGTGTTGGTACCTTTTCAGGTTTAGGACTGCCGTGGACAAAGACTCTTAAAGTTTTTGAAATTCTTCATGTTCTGTGTGGTGCAGCAGTGACAGAAATGATCTTTTCCAATAAGTTTAAATAGATTTTTAAAGTCTCTCTGTAGTCATTAATTTTATCCCTTAAAGCTCATCTTTGATCACCAAAATGACATATTTAAGCATTTTTTCCTTGAAAAAAATCTTCATGGCTTAAAATATCTTGAATGTAACTCTACACCCTTGCCTCATTTATTATGCGTGGTTCTATGAATATGCAAATGAGCCCCGCCTCCACTCACTCAGCTCAGAGATCCACTCGTTGACGATCACACGTTGATCTGATTGGTTACAAGGTCGTTTGTGACGTCAGAAACACCAGCGATTTCAAAGCGTGTTTTTGAGACTGTCTTTGATTCACTGCAGTTTTATTAATTGTGAAATTAAAACTGTAGGTGGCAGCAAGTCACAGTTAATAAGTGAGTCATTGAATCATTCATTGACCCGATGCATTCAAACGGATGATTCATTCAGGAACGAAGTATTTAATGAGTGAGTCATTGAATCATTCATTGAACCGATTCATTCAAAAAGCTGATTCATTCAGTAATGAAACCCATCTGTGTGTTGCTCAGAGACGCAAAGCAGTGGGAAGAATCTTTGTCCCCATATCTTGAATTTTGAGGGCATTATAAATGTATTTTAATAGACTAAATCACACAGTGAATATGTGCGCTCTCTAGGTGTGTTTTTGTAAAGTGAGAGACTTACTGAATAATGTCGTATTGCACATCGTTAAAACGGCAATTACGATATTATCGTAGACGATATACAAACCTCTAGCATCGGGATGCAATAATTGATTTTCATCTGGTATAGTGTGTCATAGTGTACGACAGCCAACTGCAATGCGGTGTGCAACATCACAACAGAAAGACTAGCCTGTTTAACTTTTTTTCGGTCTTCCACGACGGGTTCCAGCACATCGGTGACGTTGACCAATAGGAGCACAGAAGCTGTTCGGTACACAGCTCTCAGACATGCGGAAACGGAAGAGCCGATGGTATTGGTGCTTCTAGGTGGAATTATGCGATGGACGTCGGTGGGATAAACACTGGCGAGCAATAGCAGAGGCGGTGAGTACTTGAATTCGCATTAGGCTAGTACAACCATTTTTGTTTACACTCTAATGAAGTCGGACGCTAGTTTCCATCGCACATCGTTTAAAACGGCTAGCGATGATTGATTGGTCAGGAAGCAACGTGTAGTCTGACATGTTTCTTGTCCGCGACACGACAAGGATTCGAAATCGCATAATTTGACACAGTGATTATCGTAACAGACAAAAATATTGTGTAGTCTGAACCCGGCATTAATTTCAATGTAACTAACGTTACGTATAAACTAAATATTTTTGCAAGCCTCTGACCAGGAGTAATGGCTAGAATAAAACGGTTCACAGTGCTGTAACGCTTTTCACAATACATATTTCAAAGCAGCTTCTTAGAAAATCACCATGTTAATGTTTACAATATCTATAATATCTTCATCCCTTATAGTTGCGTTTAGCAGATTAGAGCCGAGCGATAATATAGTTTACATTTTGCATCAATACAAGCAGTCAAGGAGTTGAGATTTGCTATATGTGATGTCATTAGTTTTTTGTATCAGTATTTTTTCCTCCTTAATTTTAAATAGTGGCTGAATGTCGTAAAAATACAATGTTATTTCATGATTAAGTATTATATTTCAGCGTAAACCTCTTTTTACCAGTTATGTGAGGCAAAAGAATTCAGGATAAACTGAAATCCACTGCGTTTCAACATTTTCTTCTCATTAATATGAAGGCTGCTATTGGATCATTGAAGGTAATGGTATATTTTGTGACTGCATTACTTTGACTAGCTACACTCTGACTTAAGAACTAATAGTGCAACTAAATTCAGTAGAGAATGAGTTAAACTATCTAGTGACTGATCTTCTAATGTGGACTTAACATTATAATGTAAGTGATCTTACAAACAGCGGTGCAACCCGATCTCTGAAGGATCATCTGGGAAACCGCCTGAGATCAGGCCACTCTAGTACAGGTTTTTTGTCGGATTTTGTTGGTATAATCTCTACCGATTGACACATTTCTTATGGTCATAGCGCCCGGCCCTAACATGCATCTTTCATTTCATTTGTGATTGTTTGAATCATTCCATCATGCTTCCAGTTCAGGCCCAGATATCTGCTGATTATTGCACAGCCTATGAGCCAAAAACGCCCCTAAATACACGCACATCGAAATTGTTCCTCAGACGATATTTCTGCCCTTATATTCATGTGAGGATGAGCGACTCAAGCTTGTTTTGGTCTTTGGTTATGGACAGTGTGTGAGTGTGTGTGTGTGTGTGTGTGTGTGTGTGTGTGACGGTGTTTGCGTATTGGTCTTCAGCGTGTGAAAGAACCGTGTTGATGCCTGCCGGTGTTTTCCGTCTTCATGATTTCATTTATTGTGACATGTAGCATATGCATCTCTCTCTCTCTCTCTCTCTCTCTCTCTCTCTCTCACCCATAAACTCCGTCACTCCTCACAAGGTCTGACAACAACCAATCACAGGCTTCCTTTCATTTGACGCACTTTGGTGTACTTGTTCATGACAAACTGGATGGCTTTTTGAGTTTGACGTTTCTGATTGGATGGATTGTTCTCTCTCTCTCTCTCTCTCTCTCTGTCTGTCTCCCTCTTTTCTTCTCCCGTTTTTGTGGTTCCATTGAATGTCGACTGGCTCTTTTTTTCTTTTCTTTCCTGCATCCCTCTTTTTCAGAACATCCCCCCCCCCTTCTCTCTCGGTATGATGTGTTGTTTTCACGAGGGGGCGGGATTAAGCTGCAGAGTTTTTGGATTGGTCCATAGGCTGCATCTGATGCTTGCTGATTGGCTGATATGCTCATTTCTGGTTAATGGACTGTAATTGGCTGAATGTGATTTTGCTAAGAGCTGTGCACAGTGTATTGATTTTGTCATGTGTGATCTCTTTGTTTCTCTCTATTTATCTCTCTCCTCCATTTTAGCAATGGAATGCCCTGTTTTTCATTTTGCTTTTACGCATTGATTTCTGGGTTTTTGTGTTGAATGTTTGAAAATCAGTGGGAGTTTTTTGATGCATGAAGCAATATAAGGGAATATCAATGAGTCCACAATTTCTGCTGTAAATATAGTTCAAAGAATTGATTATCGGATGTCTTTTATTTTGAGATTTGGGTGATCTGTGAACTTCACTACATGTAAATATCGTAATTGTCAGTGATCTTCACATATTTAGTCCTCTAACTGTTTGCAGAATGACGTTTGGATTAACACAGCTCTAGTTTTGAATGCACCAGTGCTTTTTCTTAGTCTCTGATCAGATTCTCATTCTGTCTCTGTTGAACAGGTCAATAACGCTACAGCTCGAGTGATGACCAATAAGAAGTTAGTTAGCCCGTATGCTAACGGAGAAGGTCTCAGTACACTGCCCTACGGTAAAACCACCTCACCACGGTTTTTGAGTTCTTCAGTTGTTAGCAATGAAGCCAGGCAGATAATCGGAGGCTTTTCTCTGTGTTTGGGTTCAGCTGGGTGGAAATTGAGTCCCATGATGGGCGCGATGTACGGACCGGAGCTCTACGCAGGTGAGATGTTCGGCCCCGTACCAATCAATGTTTTTTTCCTGTTGAAGTGTGGCATTTCTCCGAGCATATCATCAACCTCCAAAGATATAATCAAAATCATTCCAATAATCAAAAACACATGTATAGAGGATAGATGTGCATGAACGTTATTTAATAATAAACGAGGCTCATCCATTTCGTAACAGAATGCGTGTTTGAAATAAATATCAGTAAATAATGGTAACTTAAATAGTATAATAAAGTTAAGGCGAGACACGGCAGGCAAAAACATCGTTTTTTTTTTTTTCACTGGTCAATTTTGGGATATTTGTCTTCAATAACATGTCGTCTTTCAGACTTGTGGTGAAAAAAAGTCTGAAATTGTATTTTACTACACTTTGTCTGTTTGCGTGTGTTGATTTCGCCTAAATTCATCAAAAGTTGCCGTTCTAAATCATCCCGTAATATGGTCATTTCCTTTTTTATCAGCAACCAATCGTGAAAGTGAAATGGGGGATTTAACTGTAAATGCGCAATCTCATTTTGCAATATAAATCTTTAAAGCCTGTTTTCTCAAAATAACTTTTCTCTCATACTCCAAGTCTGAAATCTCCACTTCAGTAGCACCTATATACACCAAACTTTCCAGTCTTGTACTTAGTTATGTTATGAAGATATTTACAGAGGGATTTGTAAATATATTATTCCTAGCCTGATTTATATAACGTTTTATTCCAAAAAACATGACGAAAATCAATTTTTTTAAGGCTATTGACAGTATATTCTGATTTAAAGGATATCAAAAGTAGATATCCATTAATCCCTCTGTAATTTTTTCCCATCTAATATGTGAACACAATGAAAAAATAATTTTGGTAAACCTGGCTTTATCCAATACTCAGATTTCGTTTTTTAAATATATGCAAATTAGCGTGTATTTAATTAGATTATGCATAATTTGCATATTTAAACTTGTAATACATTTTTTTCTCATCTTAATGTAGGTAATCAACTGGCAAAGTTTCATGGTGATATCTGCTAGTTAAAAATCTTACCCTATTCACCTGTAGAGTCTCGCCTTAAATATATTAAAAAAAAACATTTGTTTTATATTTCCACACAAAGACGTGTCGTACGGCTCTGTGCTTGGAGAGGGGTGTGGGACACGATATCTTCATGTTTTCTGCTTGTTGTATAATGTCTGAAGAGTTTTTTATCTTCCACAAGGGCAAGACTTTTAGGCTATGTTTGATTTTTTTAATTCGGGGTGTAACGATGCCCTCATGTCACGATTCGATACTGAACTCACGATACAATACTATTGCGATACTCCAAGACATATGATAAAAGGTTAACAAAAATGAACTGTTGATTAAAATGCTAAATTTGGTTTTACATTGTGTGTGTAAATGAATAGTCTTGGACAAAGACACCAGAATAACAATATTCATGATTCTGAAGCTGAAAATACCAAATTATTTTATACTAATATGCTTAAACTCTGTCACTGACTAGATATATTTAAAATAATGTAGGACACTTTTTACTGGTAACAAGACATTTGGCATTATCAGGACCAGCAAATATCCCCCACTGCATTATTATACAGTATATTAATGTAGTACTGACACTCATTTTTATTTTAGGCGAACTATCCATGATACATATTATTGCATTTTTGTATTGCGGTTTATTGTGACACGATATATTATTACACCCCTAGTTTTAATATATAGTGCAGCTTTATAAAAACGGTCTAATAATGCAGTTTCTCATTCGTGGAATGTGTATTTTACCGGTTAATCAATATGGGGGGATCATGAGGATTTTTTTAAATCGAGCACTCGAATTTAATCGAGGAATCGTGACAGCCCGAGTTATGACATTAGTTTGTGATGTTATGTGTTATTTATTGTGCGTTGGGTGGTGCTGTCCCACTATTTAAAATGTGCTGGTTAGTAAGAAGATCACAGCGCATCTCATTTTCCACAAAGATGCGTTCTGTGTCGTTCGGTCATTCATTCTTCTAAAGGTCTGAAATTTTTGTACGTGTTTTTTTCCGTATTCGTCATTCGGTGGCTCTGAACATTCAAAACACCTCTCAATATACTTGCTACGGATGCGGAAAATGCAGAAAACTGAACCTGATCCATATTTTTGTATGACGGACGAAAGTTTCGGAGGCTATGTGTAAACGTGATTGACACAACGTGAGGACGTATTTATTTTTTAACGTGTGTAAATTTGTGAGGAGAATTTCAGCCTCGGCGTGCAAGCCCTTCAGCACTGAGATCAGTCAATCAGTGAAGCCGCTGTGAGTGTGTGTGTGATCCTGTGGCTCCTGCAGTTCCAGGGTTCCCGTATCCCACAGCCGCCTCCGCAGCCGCAGCCTCAGCCGCCGCCACCTTCAGAGGAGCCCATCACCTGCGGGGCCGGGGCCGGCCGGTGTACGGGGCCGTGAGAGCCGCTGTCCCCCAGCCCACCATACAGGCCTATCCTGGGTAACACTCCCGCACACACACACACACACACACACTCACACACACACATACACATACACACACACTCGCACATACAGGCCTATCCTGGGTAACACTCCCGCACACACACACACACTCACACACACACATACACACACACTCGCACATACAGGCCTATCCTGGGTAACACTCCCGCACACACACACTCACACATACACACACACTCGCACATACAGGCCTATCCTGGGTAACACTCCCGCACACACACACACATACACACACACTCGCACATACAGGCCTATCCTGGGTAACACTCCCGCACACTCACACACACACATACACACACACTCGCACATACAGGCCTATCCTGGGTAACACTCCCGCACACACACACACATACACACACACTCGCACATACAGGCCTATCCTGGGTAACACTCCCGCACACACACACACACTCACACACACACATACACACACACACTCGCACATACAGGCCTATCCTGGGTAACACTCCCGCACACACACACACTCACACACACACATACACACACTCGCACATACAGGCCTATCCTGGGTAACACTCCCGCACACACACACACACTCGCACATACAGGCCTATCCTGAGTAACACTCCCGCACACACACACACACTCACACACACATACACACACACTCGCACATACAGGCCTATCCTGGGTAACACTCCCGCACACACACACACACACACACACACTCACACACACACATACACTCGCACATACAGGCCTATCCTGGGTAACACTCCCGCACACACACACACACTCACACACACACATACACTCGCACATACAGGCCTATCCTGGGTAACACTCCCGCACACACACACACTCACACGTACACGTACACACACTCACACACACACATACACTCGCACATACAGGCCTATCCTGGGTAACACTCCCGCACACACACTCACACGTACAGGCCTATCCTGGATAACACTCCCACACACACACACGTACAGGCCTATCCTGGATAACACTCCCACACACACACACTCACACGTACAGGCCTATCCTGGGTAACACTCCCACACACACACTCACACACACACATACACTCGCACATACAGGCCTATCCTGGGTAACACTCCCGCACACACACTCACACTCACACGTACAGGCCTATCCTGGATAACACTCCCACACACACACACGTACAGGCCTATCCTGGATAACACTCCCACACACACACACTCACACGTACAGGCCTATCCTGGGTAACACTCCCGCACACACACACACACTCACACACACATACACACACACTCGCACATACAGGCCTATACTGGGTAACACTCCCGCACACACACACTCACACATACACACACACTCGCACATACAGGCCTATCCTGGGTAACACTCCCGCACACACACACACACTCACTCACACACACATACACACACACTCGCACATACAGGCCTATACTGGGTATCACTCCCGCACACACACACACACACATACACACACACTCGCACATACAGGCCTATCCTGGGTAACACTCCCGCACACACACACACACACACACACACATACACACACACTCGCACATACAGGCCTATCCTGGGTAACACTCCCACACACACACACACACACACATACACACACACTCGCACATACAGGCCTATACTGGGTAACACTCCCACACACACACACATACACACACACTCGCACATACAGGCCTATCCTGGGTAACACTCCCGCACACACACACACACACACACACACACACACACACATACACACACACTCGCACATACAGGCCTATCCTGGGTAACACTCCCACACACACACACACACACACACACACACACATACACACACACTCGCACATACAGGCCTATCCTGGGTAACACTCCCGCACTCGGAACTCCCACACACACACACACACACACACACACACACACGTACAGGCCTATCCTGGGTAACACTCCCGCACACACACACACACACATACACACACACTCGCACATACAGGCCTATCCTGGGTAACACTCCCACACACACACACACACACACACACATACACACACACTCGCACATACAGGCCTATCCTGGGTAACACTCCCGCACTCGGAACTCCCACACACACACACACACACACACACACACACACGTACAGGCCTATCCTGTGTAACACTCCCGCACACACACACACTCACATACTGACTCTCACAAACACTCTCACTCACACACACACACACACACACACACTCACTCACTCACACATACAGGCCTATCCTGGGTAACACTCCTGCACACACACACTCACACATACAGGCCTATCCTGGGTAACACTCATGCACATTCACACACACACACACTCACACATACAGGCCTATCCCGGGTAACACCTGCGCTCGCACACACTCATTAACACACATACACTCATGAACACGCACGCACTTATACATACACACTCATGAACACACACACACACACTCGTGAACACAGATGCAGCAGATGTGCTTATCCTCTAGTGTTTGCATGCTGCATGCTGCTTCTGCTCACACAATGGTATAAATATGCAATCAGAGTCACTCAAATGACACCAAAAATGCCATTTTCTCCAAACACACGAGCTGTTTAATAAGTGTAAATCTGTTATGATGTAATGAAACTGGATCAAAGTGGCATTTTCTTTTCTGTTTAATGACCAAATGCACTGCATGTGTGTGAATTAATATTTTCACTTTCTCTTCTCCGTGGTCTACATCTATCCTGCCCTCTTCTCTTGCTTTTACTCCCATCGCCACATGGTGGCGCCCTATCCATTTTATTATTTTGTTCTTCCATCTTCCTTTCTTCCTTCCTTTCTCTTTGCTGTCATTTTGTTTTTCTGTCTCTCAGTGTGGTGTACCAGGATGGGTTTTATGGAGCTACAGAACTGTATGTAAGTATGACACTTACTGTCTCTTGGTTTTTCACTTCCTCTCTCTTTCCTTCTCTCTTTTCCGAGTGTTTACCGTGTGAAAACTGAAGCCACACAGAGCCGTTTAATTCTGAATAAGACTTAAATCACAACACACACACGAATGAAAGCGTGTTACGATTGAATCAGTAAATTAAATCGCATCTCATCTCAGTTGTGCAGATTCACACGGCTCTGTGCGTGCCAGAGTGTGTGTGTGTGTGTGTGTGTGTCAGTGTTTGGACGTGTGTATGTGTGTGTGTGTGTGTGTGTCCAGGTTGACGATAGCTTTTTCTGTTTTCTCTGTAGAATAGTGTTTCAGGACACTCTGGTTAGTAGCAGAATGCCTCAGGTAGGCTCACAGACGGATAGTGTGCATCTCTTCTGATTAATACATCTGTTTGATATTGATCGTGTGAGATTGCTGTCTCTGTTTCCCTACTAACTCACAGTAATCTGACAGGAGTGAGGGCTGGAAGGGGGAGAAAGAAATTCTGCTTGAATTCTGCACATTTTCCTCTTTAAACGATTCAGAGCGCCTGAAAAGATTTGGCGGAAGCATCAAACGTCACAGCAGCGACTCTTACTCGGGAAATCCTCAATAAAGCGGCGGTGGAAGGGCTGGGCGGTTGAGCACTACCGACATCACTGTACGACTTATTTTAGCTTTATATCACGGGTTCAGGGAAGTCAATAAATGTCATTTGATTATCTTTTTTTTTTTTGGACAAACCACCAGGGGCCGGTTTCACACAGATATACTTGGACTATTGCTTAAATATAGTAGATAGTCAGACTTCAGACCGTTGCACAAAGCACTTAAATGGATAGTTCACCCAAAAATGTAAGTTCTGTCAGTAATTACTCTCCCTCATGTTGTTCAACCCCGTAAGACCTTCGTTCATCTTCAGAACACGAATTAAGATATTTTTGATTAAATCTGAGAGCTGGATCACTCCTCCATAGGCTTCTAAGGGATTGACACTTGTTCCCCGAAAAGTAATTAAAGACATCGTTAAAATAGTCCAAGTGACTACAGTGGCTCAATCTTAAGTTTATCAAGCGACGAGAATACTTTTTGTGCGCAAAAACAAACAAAAATAACAACTTTATTTCAACTATTGATTTCCTTCTCTGTGGGCCTCGAGTGAGTTCACTAGTGTAACAGCGCAGCGCTTCTGTGTTGTACGTCACACGCATCACACACATGACCAGCGTCGACCAATAGTGAGCCCACGTGTGACGTAGCTCTACGCTATCACACTACGCTAACTGACTAGACGCCCACAGAGAAGGAAATGAATAGTTGAAATAAAGTCGTTATTTTTGTTTGTTTTTGCGCACAAAAAGTATTCTCGTCGCTTGATAAACTTAAGATTGAGCCACTGTAGTCACTTGGACTATTTTAACGATGTCTTTAATCGTAACTTTTCTGGTCCGGCAAGTTTCAATCCCTTAGAAGCCTATGGAGGAGTGATCCAGCTCTCAGATTTCATCAAAAATATCTTAATTCGTGTCGCGAAGATGAACGAAGGTCTTACGGGCAAAACAAAAGGAAGCTGGAGCGCTGCTGGTGTCCCTTGAATCCTCTGGTGCTCTTGGAAGGGTTAAATGTTCATAAATAATTGGGGGAAAATCCAAGTCCAGGCACACAGTAGGTTACAAAAGTAAAAAAGCCTTTATTTAGTCGAGGGCTAAACCATTAGAAAACACCAAGGCGTATCGGCCCACTGGCCTTCATCAGGGTTTTGGTAACAAACAGACAAATCAAGCAATACTTATAGTTGCATTGGTGTCAGATGTGCCAGTCTGGTACTTGCAACACACATTTTTGGCCACTAGAGGCAATAGTTCAGGTCATGTCTAATGCCAGAAGTTAAATCATACAAGTACAAGGCAAAATATGAGATCTCCAAGTGGAAAAATTGGAGTAACACCACTACAAACATCTAGTGTACTCCACACAATATGTACCAAAAGCCAATAAATGTGAATAGGCTAGTTACCCATCATAATTCTAATTTCATTGTCAAGAAGGTTACATCTAACTAAAGATGTGAAAAAAAAAAAAGGACATTGCATTCAAAGACTAATCAAAACACTGACCATTGAAACACAACAATTACGGGGTCTTATAAGGTCTTACGGGCTTGAACAACATGAGGGAGAGTAATTACTGACAGAATTTACATTTTTGGGTGAACTATCCCTTTAAGTAGGACTACACTGCAATGCATTCTGGGTAAAATAAGACACTTTTCAAAACAAAAAACATGGCGGATCGAGTAAGCACATTCAACCGCTCAGTGCAGTTTACCCAGCGGAAAACGTGTGTGTTGGAGGAGTATAACAGTTACAAGGACATTTTACTTGGGAAATTTAGCGGAGAATGTAGTAACAAGAAGAAATGTATAATTTGGAAAAAGATACGACAGTTAACAGCGTTAATCCAAGCGTTGAGCGGAGCGTTAAAGACGTACAGAAAAGATACAAAAACATGGTACAAGATGCCAAAAAAAATAATATTTAAGAGGAAATATCCTAAAACCCTTCTCCTTCTCATCTCTCCATAACGCCATCAGCAAACCACAAATTATGAGCATTTTCTTTTGGCTGTTTGTAATGTAACTGATTGTTACTGCTGGTTGCCAAGGTAACAGTCTTAGACCTGGGTTAAGCCTGTTTTATGCTTCTGCGTCGAATCGACGGCGTACCCCCACAGACCCCTCGGTGTCGCCGCGAACCCCTCTCCGACCCCTACATTGTAGCTCGACGTGCACCTCCAAAAAATTGTAACTACGCGTCGAGGCGACGCAGACCGCAAGGGCTGTGATTGGTCAGATGCACCGCGATGCAACACAACCTGACGCAGAACCATAAAACGGGAACGGCGCCGTAGGAGTGACGACGTAGCTACGCCGTGGAGTTGACGCAGAAGCATAATGAGGCCTTTAGCCTGGGTTAAGGTGTCTCATTTTTTTGGTGTAAATTAAGTCAGTCTTTATTTTTGTGAAAGTCTAGCTTGCATTAGACTAGTGTATGAGCAGATTTAGACTTCTCTAACACTAAGAGAGCTTTGTGAAACTGGCCCCACTGAAGCACGAGTTACGGCCTGCGGGAAACGGCCCGTTGGGAGAATATAAAATGCCAATATGAACACTAAAGCGGACCAGGACTTGAAACATTTTTTTATATTTGGTTGAACCAAGTAAACCGAACTACAAGTGTGAACACAGCAGTATAAACGCCCGTAATGAGTGTTTAGCGTACGACCGCGCGAGGCCGCCCAGCTCTCCGCGCCGCATCATTCACTCTGAGACTGTACATTATTGTCTGGCTCTGTTTTATAACCGAAGGACTTTCTGCGGGTCTTCTCTTGTGCATCACAGACGTCTGAGACGATAGCTTTATAAGGACTCTGGATGTTTTGGGTTTTGTCAGACTGGATCTGATTCTGTCCCCTTCCCAGAGTCCCTGTCTCTCTCTATATGGCATGTTAACTCGATCTGTGTTGGCATGCAATCACACTTAATTCCCTGTAGATCTGCCTCTCTCTCTCACCCTCTCTCTCTTGCCCTCGCTCCCCCTCTCTCTCTCTCGCCCTCGCTCCCCCCTCTCTCTCTCGCCCTCGCTCCCCCCCTCTCTCTCTCGCCCTCGCTCCCTCCTCTCTCTCTCTCTCTCTCTCGCCCTCGCTCCCCCCCCTCTCTCTCTCGCCCTCGCTCCCCCCTCTCGCTCCCCCTCTCTCTCGCCCTCGCTCCCCCCCCTCTCTCTCTCTCTCCCTCGCTCCCCCCTCTCTCGCCCTCGCTCCCCCCTCTCTCTCTCTCTCTCCCTCGCTCCCCCCTCTCTCTCGCCCTCGCTCCCCCCTCTCTCTCGCCCTCGCTCCCCCTCTCTCTCTCGCCCTCGCTCCCACCTCTCTCTCGCCCTCGCTCACCCTCTCTCTCGCCCTCGCTCCCCCTCTCTCTCTCGCCCTCGCTCCCCCCTCTCTCTCTCTCGCTCTCTCCCTCGCTCCCCCCTCTCTCTCTCTCTCGCCCCCCCTCCCCCCTCTCTCTCTCTCTCGCCCTCGCTCCCCCCCCCTCTCTCTCTCTTTCGCCCTCGCTCCCCCCTCTCTCTCTCGCCCTCGCTCCCCCCCCTCTCTCTCGGCCCCTCTCTCGCCCTCGCTCCCCCCTCTCTCTCTCTCTCGCCCTCTCTCTCTCGCCCTCGCTCTCTCTCCCCCCCCCCCTCTCTCTCTCTCGCTGTCTCTCGCCCTCGCTCCCCCCTCTCTCTTTCTCTCTCTCTCTCTCTCTCTCTCTCTCCCTCTCTCCCTCTCTCTCGTGGATCGTGGGAGAGTCCTCTGATTGGCTGTAGTGTAGAATGCTGAGGAGAGAATGGCGGAAACGGCTTGTTATTTTGAGTTTGGGGAGCATGCAGTCTGTGTGGTCGTGTGGATGTTCTCTAATCTCACTATCTGTCTGTCTGTCTGTCTGTCTGTCTGTCTGTCTGATTATGGCACCAGTAATGGATTTGATCACCCCTGGTTGCGTTTGGGGGGTGGAGATGACACTGACGCTAATGCACTCACGATCCCCATTTCTGCTTGTGTCTCCCTCTTTGACAAACAAACAAATGATTCTTAATCATTAGAGAAATGACTCCTACTCCACCATGATTGTGCATTGTTTGCCACTGAGGAAGATTCACAGTGCGTAACAGAATTACGGTTCTCCGAATGCGGTTTGTTTGACTGAACATCAGTGGCAGATTGCTTGTTAATGGATTTTAGGTTTGCTTTCCTTAAACGTTTTCATGTCCTTTTCCCTGCTAACTCACCCTCCACCTGCCTCCTCTTACTGCTGTTGATTTTAAACAACTGTGTGTTTCTGTGTTTGTAGAGCGGCTACACTGCGTATCGCTACACCCAGCCGACGGCCGTAGCGAGCCCGACGGCGGCGGCGGCAGCAGCGGCGGCCGCTTACAGCGACAGGTCAGACATTCACGACCCGATCGGTGGAGGACACTGATGAGCGCACTTTATTATGAGCGGGGTTTGAAATTAACACCCGCGAAAACCGCCAAATGCGGGAATAAATCAGCTGAGGCGTGTGACGCTGTCAAATCACAAGCCAATTTGACGTGTTACTCACTTTGCTGGGGAAGTTCGTGTAAGACAAATCTGCAGATTTAGCTCAGAATACTCATCAATAGTCATCATGATATATTAAATACAGCATATTGTGCAGAATCTGCTCATATCTGGCTTACTTGAACACACACGTCTAATAACAGCGCGCTTGTTCATTTGCATTGAAGCAATAGTGAAGATTAAAAAGCATTTGGTTAACAGAAAAGACATTAATTTCCAACATCCTACATTTTTTGATGTTCTTTGTACTGTATTGATCTGTCCATCTAAGATATTTTTTTGGTGAAAAGGATGAAAGGGGAAGAGAGGAGATGCTGGATGACAGGATTTTGTTTGAATTAGAAATGAATGTACAAAATGCATTTATTTCTGGCTAGTAGAAGTTCTGATTGGCCGGTAACTTAAAAAATTAGAAACCAAATTGGCCGGTGAGTGAAAGTTAATTTCAAACCCTGATAATGAGCAAAATCAGACCATATCTTGAACATGACTGTTAATGGTCTGCTTATTTAACCCTTGTAATGTTTTGAAAATCCTTTACCTAATTTGTAGGCAACAAACCAGCCTTTTAAACTGCATGTAAATCTATCACTATACTATACAGGTCCTTCTCAAAACATGAGAAGCATATTGTGATAAAGTTCATTATTTTCCATAATGTAATGATAAAAATTAAACTTTCATATATTTTAGATTCATTGCACACCAACTGAAATATTTCAGGTCTTTTATTGTTGTAATACTGATGATTTGGGCATACAGCTCATGAAAACCCAAAATTCCTGTCTCAAAATATTTGCATATCATGAAAAGGTTCTCTAAACGAGCTATTAACCTAATCATCTAAATCAACTAATTAACTCTAAACACCTGCAAAAGATTCCTGAGGCTTTTAAAAACTCCCAGCCTGTTTCATTACTCAAAACCGCAATCATGGGTAAGACTGCCGACCTGACTGCTGTCCAGAAGGCCATCATTGACACCCTCAAGCAAGAGGGTAAGACACAGAAAGAAATTTCTGAACAAATAGGCTGTTCCCAGAGTGCTGTATCAAGGCACCTCAGTGGGAAGTCTGTGGGAAGGAAAAAGTGTGGCAAAAAACGCTGCACAACGAGAAGAGGTGACCGGACCCTGAGGAAGATTGTGGAGAAGGACCGATTCCAGACCTTGGGGTCCTGCGGAAGCAGTGGACTGAGTCTGGAGTAGAAACATCCAGAGCCACCGTGCACAGGCGTGTGCAGGAAATGGGCTACAGGTGCCGCATTTCCCAGGTCAAGCCACTTTTGAACCAGAAACAGCGGCAGAAGCGCCTGACCTGGGCTACAGAGAAGCAGCACTGGAGTACCCACAGTCAGTGATGGTCTGGGGTGCCATGTCAGCTGCTGGTGTTGGTCCACTGTGTTTTATCAAGGGCAGGGTCAATGCAGCTAGCTATCAGGAGATTTTGGAGCACTTCATGCTTCCACCTGCTGAAAAGCTTTATGGAGATGAAGATTTCATTTTTCAGCACGACCTGGCACCTGCTCACAGTGCCAAAACCACTGGTAAATGGTTTACTGACCATGGTATTACTGTGCTCAATTGGCCTGCCAACTCTCCTGACCTGAACCCCATAGAGAATCTGTGGGATATTGTGAAGAGAAAGTTGAGAGACGCAAGACCCAACACTCTGGATGAGCTTAAGGCCGCTATCGAAGCATCCTGGGCCTCCATAACACCTCAGCAGTGCCACAGGCTGATTGCCTCCATGCCACGCCGCATTGAAGCAGTCATTTCTGCAAAAGGATTCCCGACCAAGTATTGAGTGCATAACTGAACAGAATTATTTGAAGGTTGACTTTCTTTGTATTAAAAACACTTCTTTTATTGGTCGGATGAAATATGCTAATTTTTTGAGACAGAAATTTGGGGTTTTCATGAGCTGTATGCCAAAATCATCAGTATTAAAACAATAAAAGACCTGAAATATTTCAGTTGGTGTGCAATGAATCTAAAATATATGAAAGTTTAATTTTTATCATTACATTATGGAAAATAATGAACTTTATCACAATATGCTAATTTTTTATAAAGAAGGACCTGTATTATCACCAATTTTAACAGTTATACACAGTTTATTACTGTGTATTTTTTATTGAGAGCAAAAAGCTTATTCACCTAAAAAAAATTTTTAAAAAGTGTGGAGCTTGAGCTCGGATCAATCAGATCCAAATAGAAATCCCAGACCTGTGCTAATTGACAGAAAACAAGTTGATAAAAAGATTAAATACAATATTTGGCAATAAAGCATAAGATTTATAAGCAATTTTTTGTAGGCCGGTCGACGATTCAGATTCTTATCGATTCCTAACTTAAAAAAAAATATATGGGATATCATTTACATTTATTCTAAGTCTTATTACAAAACGATTAATTGTAGCTGAATATCATGAACACAAATCAACAGACTGAAGAACACTTACACGAGGAACGTTTGCCTGTGGTTTAAAAACACCATAAAAAAAACAACTAGCCCAACTAATATAAATTCAAGCATTATTAAAGACAAGTAAACACTCAGTCATTAAAGAACAAATTAGCAATCGCACCTATAAATACAACTGAATAAAGAAACGTTTTAAATGTTTTCATATTTTCAGGTATTCAGATGCAGAAACTGTAATCAAATGTAAAATAACACTGCACTTTATAAAATACTCATTACAAATATAGTTACAGAAGTTATTCAGTCAAGTGTTTGTGTTATTATAGAGACGGCACCAGGTTTATTAGGCTACTGTCACTTTAAGAGCTGCTCTGACCCATTATACTGTTACACATGCGTTTTCTTTCTCAACTGTTTACATTCACTTAAAACAAAACTGACTGTTTAGAATATTTTTAATTTTTAATATTTTAATACCAGAATATTTTTACATTTTTGGTTTGTATTTGTCTGTTCAAGTGCAAAAAGACGCAGAAGATTACTCCGTTTAGCATCGCGCACTATTCAGTATGAGAGCTTGAATGGTTTATTCATATTAAAATGAACACAAAGTAACTGATAAGAGGAATCGAATTTTTTATTTTGTTACAAGTGTCTGATTCCAGAATTGAAATTGATTTTCAATTCATAAAACCACAAGTGTAGCAAGGTCGAGAAAGCACAAAACTGATGATAATACTTTTGGACAGTTGTTACACAGAGAGTGAGCAACCAATGCGATAGCATTAGCATTATCAGGAAAAAGGAATTAAATCATTAAAGGATTTAAAGTAATAAATGCAAAATGTTTTTCGTCCCGTCACCTTTTCCAGTTATAAATCATGTTTACCATGATTCACCAGTTATGATTCAGACAATATTTTCAATATAAAATTACAGATTTGGACAATAAATAGTTTTTACTGTTGGTCGTTTAAACTGGTTTAATTTTTCATCAATCACATGATTACCTCAATGTCTATGGTGGTTTTGCCCTGATTATGAGATGTAATTATGTTTTTTCTCTCTGTAATCTGTGTGTGTGTGTGTGCAGCTATGGGCGCGTGTACGCGGCGGATCCGTACGCGGCAGCATTAGCGACTCCAGCGGCAGCGGCGGCAGCAGCGTATGGAGTCGGAGCGATGGTGAGATATACGCTGCTTTATAAAACGGATAGTTCCGGTCCTTGACTCTGATTGGTTGAGCCGTGTTCGAAGCCGTTGTAAATGACAACGCACACATTCGTATTCCGGCGCAACTGCCGTTTCTGATGCTTTGTTGCTGCACGTGTTGCTTGGCAACCTCTTTGGAACTACATTGCTTGGCGGAGGAATACATGTGTTTATAACGTCATATTTTTTTTTATTTTATGAATAAAATGAATATTTTTATGGAGTAACCGTTTCAGTTTCTCACTCACGGGTTTCTAACCACTCTCTCTTCCGCAGGCCACTCTCTACAGAGGAGGATACAGCCGGTTTTCGCCATATTAAACTCCTTTAATACACTTCCAGATTTCCGGTCTCTCTGATACTTCACCAACAGCTGCTGACCTCGGAGCGAAAAACCTAATCACACTTTTGGACAAAAAAACAAACAAAAAAATCAAGCATAACGCGTCTGTTACGAACTTTGAAAAAGGAATGCAACTCTAAATCAGTTCAAAGGAGGTGGATTTTTTTTTTTTTTTTTTTTTTTAGGAAACCTGACATCATTGAACACTAAATTGTAACAGATCTCTGACTGAAACTGCTTGACTGAGAAGCTCAAATCATTTCTTCCTTCGGTTCGTCTTTCTGCACATATGCATGCAGTAACGGCTCTAGACTGCCTCTAGTGGCCATTGAACTACATGTGCACGGAGCGCCAGGACCGCAGTGAACAAGTCTGTCACCCTTCACTGTTTCACACTACAATAATGATCAATATTCTTTAAGAAATATAGACATTCATCCGGACCGCTCTCGTCTCGGTTTTAAGGATCATCTTGAAATACGTGGATCCCATCAGCTCTGTACGGGAGGACGATGCTATTATCCCAAATACAGCAACATGATGAGAGACTACATCATGCTTTTCCTTTCTTTGGAAAGATCATGGATGAAAGGAAACTCCGATCGCTGTTACAAATCAGTGAAGTGTGACGCGCAGGAACGGGACGATGTGTCATAATAATCCGTCTGGCTGAAAGCTTTGTGTTGTTTAAACAGTACCTCCGTTCAGACCATTTTCAAGAGGCATACCTTTAAAATTAAATAGTCATTATATGCAAGTAAACTAGAATAGACACAAAATTTTACCAAACATTATTATTATTATTATTATTATTATTAATTATTATCGTCATTAGTTTCTCATGGTTGTGTGTTGGCTTTGATGAAGGGCAGGACATCATCTGAATCCACATTAGTACACAAAAGACGGCATAATGACTATAGCAAGTATTTAAATTATGCTATGAAATACTTTCTTTTTTTTTTTTTTTCTTTTTTTTTTCTTCAGATTTTGGGATTGAAAAGCCCTTCATGTGGAATATCGACAAGCTCTTTTATTAGCATAGTTTTGTAAAATATGCAAGTTTCAGCCCAACTTTCTGAGAAGCGGATTAAAAAATGTTTGTCGGTTTTTAAGGAAAATTTATAGTTTTTTTTTTTTTGTCTTGCCGTGTGTGTCCTCTTTCCCTTTAGTATATTGGTATTTTGCTTTCTTTGAATTTTGGTTCCAAAGAAGAGTCAAGCACATTTTTGATTTGTGTGTGTAAACATATTTGTAATTCTATTGTTTGGTTTCTTTTTTTTTTTATCAATAGGTTTTTGATATTGTTTGAAGTGGCTCGTTAATTATTTCAAAATGGCTGGAGATGGACTTGCAGAATCCTCTTATTGCAATCCAAGACCACAGCGGTTTCTTTATCTGTGAAAACACATGCATTTTTTTTTTTTTTTTTTTTTTTTTTGCAGGACATGCGTTTCAGTAGATTCTAGTTGCATGTAATTGTAATCGGGTCCAGGACTGAAAACATTTTGCCATTTTAAAGTTTGGGAGTTGATTTGACTTCAGCTGTTGTGTGTGTGTGAGGGGTTGAGTTTCATTGACACTAAGAGAATGAAAAACTGACCACAGTCTGAACACTAAACCAGACAAATTTTTTTTTTTTTTTTTTTTTTTTATGTTTAAATGGTACTTGCAGTCTATGCATACACTTTACACAGTATTATAAGAGATTAAAATATCTCAGTACCTACATTCTGATCTTCTGGCTTTTAAAGATGTTATTGGAAAAGATACGGCGGATTTGCTTGTTTCTCTTTCTCTGTCTCTTGTACGTTTCTCCCGTAGCGCCGAGAGCTCGGAGATCTTTGATACGAGGAGACGGAATTCTTGCATGACGTTTGTCTTCTGATGATGGAGTGAGAAGTTTGAAATCCCCTCCATTCGTGCAGTAAAGGATTAAAGATGGCGTCTCTTTTATTCTCCATTCTCGCACCTTATGAATATGATACCTGTCCCACATACTCTCCTTTGGTTTACAGTGTAACCGTGTTTTTGAGTTGAACTATTTCTCTCTCTCTACATATTCTGATTCCATTTGTGATGTAATTTGTATCTGAATGTCCATATAAACTGTTTTTTTTAAACAATCACTCGATGGGTCTTTGATTTCAGTTGTGTATTAAAATTGTAGTTGGCATTAGGAAAGGATATGAAATATTATAATACAGATGAATATTGTGAGAGGTTACTACTTATACTCTTGATGTAAAAGCACTCGTGAATGACAGTGGCAGCAGAAAGATTTTAACTGTGAGATTGTAAATAATCGACCCTTTTCACAAGTTTCTCAGAAGCAGAAGTAATCATAGGGTGAACTTCTATAGCGGTGAATGAGAAAATTCATTAAATGTATATATTTGCTCAAATAGCAAAATAAAAAATCCACAAGAGTGTTTTCACAACTTTCAAAAAGAGGAAAAAATAGAGAGAGATTGATAATGGTGGTCAGAAGAGAGAAAGAAGTCAGTCTGTTTTAGAAACACTCACAGCAGCGTAACTACTGTAGTTTCTTGTTTTTGATGCAAAAAGTAGTAAAATAAAAAACTATAGTGTTATTTATATAAAGTATAGTGCAAAAAAAATTGCACTAAGGGTGTAGGTTTGATTTGATTTTGAGATTGGTGGGAAAATAAAAACATTTGTGAAAGACCTTTGCATAAACTCATAATCTCAGATCCAAAAAGAAATACGAAAGCTATGCTATGACTGAATCTAATAATTGGCAATAACAGCATAACTAAAGATCTTTTTTGTACCCACAAAAAAGATCTTTAGTTATGCTGTTATTGCCAATTATGTCATTTATGACTCAACTCATAACAATGGAAAAATCCCCAAAACTACAAAAAAGCATTAAAAAAAATGTTTTGAGGAAGTTATACTCTCTGTGAGCAGATTTAGTAAGCTTGAGTCCAGTGCAATAACATTAACTAGTATTTTTGTGGAAAAGTAAATCCTCTCCCGGTCAGAATCACCGGATCCCAGCATGAGGAACATTCAGATCCTCCCTGCAATAAACGCACATCGCTTGTTGTTCACTTTATCTTCTCAGGTAATGACAATGGTGTGACCTGTATTAGATGAGGCCAAAAATACATCAGCAGTGGTTACACATTAATATATTTTAATTGTTTGATCAAAATTATTGCGAGGGACAATTCAGTATTTGCTGGATATTGGTAGGCATGTGATGCATCAAATTTTCATATCACGATAATTGCTGAAGCTTTTATCACTAACATGATATTAAGTTACAAAAGGGTGTTTTTAAATGAACATTTAAATACAATAAGTCTATACAAAAAAAAGTATAAGGTAAACAAATGTTTCACAGATTAAAGTGCTAAAGAACAATAGGTAACACTTTACAATAAGGTTTCATTAACTAACAATGAGCATTTGTTACAGAAGTTACGAGGCTCCTGTTGTAATCGTTAGTGTTCATAGAACCGCTTGCAGGAAAGTTATGATATTTGGCACACAGATGGAGGACAGTCTGAACATTAACCACAGCAATTTTGGAGTCTCTAACTCAATCCATCTAGCGCCTCCAACTTTTATACTAATAACTTTTGAACAATAAGGGCTAGAAACAAAATTCTTTAACTCATGACGATCGATCTTATGACGTCATTTTCCATCATGAAAATGTTTCTGCCGTTTTAAATTTTCTGGAGATTTTTTTTTTTAACTCGTCCTAGACGGTTTGTCCGATTTTCACCAACATTGGCTTAGATCGTCTTCAGACCATGTTGGCAAAAAGTTATTAAAAGATGTTTGACAAACTTAATCGCTCTCGAAAAACGCGTGAACTACTTTTGACGAAGAACACGCAAAATTGGATGCGATGCAATTAGTCCAGTCATTTTAAGCGAAAATGGGGGTCAACCTTGAACAAATTGCAACAGAAGCAAACTCAACTGATTTTGTATCCTCAATATGTCCTGAGTTAGGGAAAAAAAAGTCCCGAAGAATCCCATTAGGGGAAAGTTTTGAAAAAGGCCTATTCATTATATTTTTCTCACGTGAATAGGGTAAAAATTTTAACCTTTAGATATCACCATGAAAATAACTGAGTTGATTACTTACATCAAGACAAACAAAAAATGTATTATAAGTTTTTTGAAATTGTTTGTTAACATGGGCAAACGTTGCCTAATCAAATTACATATGTGCTAATTTACATAAATAACACAACATATCTTAAAAAATATATATATATATATATATTTTTTTTTTTTTTTTTTTACAATAACACAACTGTGGTACTGGTATCTCATAACATCTCGTACAGCCAAATATTATCTTACAATCTTTGGATATACATGTTGCAAAAATAGAAATAATAGTTATAATACAACAGGGCATATCTGAGTAAATAAAAAACAGAGACATTTTATAACACAACATATCTAAACATTGGGTATAGCCAGGTGAAAATGTCTTGTAGAATCTTGTTGACATCTTACAGTAAAAGACTATAGAGGCAAACAAATGTCACCATAAGGGGCAGAGATTCAGTCATTCATTCAAGGTCCACTCAACTGTCACTAAGCTGTCACTTAGGTAAGAAAGATTTCCTTTTGTTTCTCCTACATGGATTAATTTGATTGTTTGATCCAGCCACTTTTTATTTTACCTATGCATTCTCCTTTCCCATGTCTCCTGTTCTTCCCTCAGACTCATCCCCCAGAAACAGTCCCACGGCCCCAGCCCCAAACCCCATCTCTGCAATAATAATTAATAAAGGCTGGTTTCTAAAGTACTTCTTCCTGCCTCTATGTATTAATGTTCATGGGTAGCTTAAATGGGTTCCATTCAGACCTTAACATTAAGTATTTTACTGTTATATGTCAACAAGATTCAACAAGACATTTTCACCCGGCTATACCCAATGTTTAGATCTGTTGTGGTATTTATGTAAATTAGCACATACGTAATTTGATTATGCACCGTTTGCCCATGTTAACAAACAATTTAAATAAAACTTGTAATACATTTTTTGTTTGTCTTGATGTAACTAATCAACTCAGTTATGTTCAGTGTTGGGAGTAACGCGTTACAAAAGTAATGCATTACAGTAACATATGACTTTTTGCTGTAACGCAGTAGTGTAAGGCATTACTAATCAATTTTCAGTAATATTTTACTATATTACATGTTCAGTTACGCTTGCGTTACAACACACTTTTAGTTTTAATTGTAAAAAAACAACAACAAAAAACAGCAAGACCGCCAGACATTAACGAATGAAAAATGCAAGTAGGCTAAATACCTGTTCGTGGTCAGTCAATAGCCGCGTGTGGTGTCCAAGTTTGTAAATAAAGACTAAATGGCAGCGTCTGATATATTTTTTATAGCCATTTATTTTTTACAGGAGTTTCGGCCTCTGTGCTCGCGCTGGCCAGTGGAAAAGCGGCTAATGGGGGAAGAAGAAGACTGTACATTCGCGAGATGGACGTATGCGCATTAAGCTACTCTATTTGTTCTGTGTTTTCTTTCTAAACAGTTAGGCTATGTTTAGGTGGTATTTTTCTTGTTTTCATCACGCAATCATGTTTTTGATGCGGTGGTGACGCGTTCACGTAACTTGATGTAAGGAAAGCAACTAAAAGCTGTCACAAAGAACCGGCAAAAGCAATGATTTTGAATAAGTCAAATATACCACAGAGACATTTTAATTGTTTATTAATAAAGATGAAGTTGACGATGCTGACTCGCGATCTTTGCAGTAGTGAATGCACCAGAGAGAAATGCACATTTCATACAGATAAGCAGAGAGCAGTCCGTTTTCTTTCGTTTTGAATTGTTCTGTTTACAAGTAGACATTTCAATATATATATATATTTCAGGTCTGTAAAGTAGGCTAGGCTACCTTATAGCCTACGCTGAGTTTCGGTTCATTTATGAGACGCGCTCCAGTTCACGCGCAGGCGCCTCCGTGTCGTGATCTATTGTCTGCTATATTTACTTCTTATTTATTAAATCCAGGCAATTGGTTGATGAAACATTGATTAAAATGAAGATACAATTAGTACAAATCGAAATTCACTTTAAAGAAAGGCTTTGTGTCTTCTGTTTGAGGTCTCTGTGAAAGTTTTAAAACAGTATTTTAGTGCCGCTTCAGAGCGGTCGCGTCCGTAACGGAGAACTGTCATGTAGCCTACATTGTTTTTTCCTCATAAATGCGAACACGAAAAATAAAATAAAATGAATATTTTATGTTCTGTGGAGAGCCAACCCTTCTTCATCCGGTGGGTAGTATTCGCCTACTTTTGATTTGCGCAGTGTAATTCACAGAATTACAAAAAAAATATTTTGCCTCCTAAAAGTTAAATATTTTTTTTGTCAAGCATGAATGCGTGTATTTCCCTCATATTAAATATAAAACGCATGTGTAGACTGATATTTTTCGAATTTCTTTTAAGGGGGTATCCTATGGATAAACAGACGTTTCAATATATTGGTATTAAATGCATTTTCTGAGAATTTATATTTCAAGTTTTGACTGCAAATGTCACGTCCATAACGCTGGAATTCCCCAATTTTAAATAATTTATCCTCAACTAGTTTTGTGGTGTAGGTCTACGTATTTTATAATGTTAACTTCAAAATTCAAATAAAACTAATAGTAATTTAAAGATGTGGTAGCATTGGATTTTCATGATGATATCTAAAGGTTAAAATTTTTACCCTATCCACGTGAGAAACAGAATGAATAGGCGAATTAATAGGCTATATTTGGGTCTTTTTCGAAACTTTCCCATAATGGGATTCTTCTAGGCTTTTTTTTCCTTACTCGGGACATATTGAGGATACAAAACAGTTGAGTTTGCTTCAGTTGCAATTTGTTCAACCTTTTTTCATAAAATGACTGGACTAAATCGGCTTGTTCAGCTTCATACCGCGCGGAGCGGGTGAACAAGCTCTGATGACGACACACACAACTGATCCCCGATTGGCCGGATTCATCGCATGATAACAATCACATTTGTTTCAGGTTTATTCTGACACCTTCAGTTCCACTAATGCTCACAAATCAGAATTTTTATAACAGTAAAATCTCTTTTTATGCAGTCGTGATATTATATTGTGTCATGTTTATCAAAATATAATTTAAATAGTATAGGCTTATGTTGAATTTTATTCTTGTACAAACAAATGTTGTATTAAGCAGTACATAAAAAGTATTGAATGGAAACGTGTCTGAAACGTCTATGTATTTGACAAATATTGCATTTATTGCACTTCAGCTGTGGTAAAGTCACTACGGGAAGCAGAAAGTGTCCGACTTCACGTCTCCGTTTTCAGCTCATCACACGCAACCCTCGCCGATCGGTTACATGTAGCCGCAGCCGATTTCCAACACACGTCCCAATTCGCATACTATCCGTCCTAAATAGTATTCGAAAATAGAATTAGTACATCTTAAATCGTAGTATGTTGAAATGAGTGTTCCAAAGATACCCGGATGGTCTAATTCCAGTCAGAATGCAGATCGATCTTTTACTGTCTATGAGATCGATGCGCACGCTAACGGCTAATATTGCCCACAACCCATCGCGCGTTGGACGAGGATTCGGTTAGAACTACAAACACGAGTAAAAAGTGTAAAAAAAAAAACAAAAAAACTACAGACATGATGGAGGACGCGGGAGTCTGGCGGTTATGTAGAGAGGTTTAGATAAAGGGGTTTGAGTGATTAATATCAGTATGTCACCTGACGAAAATGTATTCAACGTTGTCTACATTATATTGCATCTGCAGCAGCATTGTGCACTTTTGTAAAGATATGTTTAGCCATTAACTTTTAAATGCATCATTATATTCAAATTGCAAACACATGAGGAGAGTCTCCACGACTGCAGATGAACATGCGACAAAATCTCTCTCTGAAACGGTAGGAAATTAAATTAGATTGAATGGAGGATTTTAACTGTGATGAGATGATTGACAGGTCAGTTTACGGTGACAGGATGCACGCGACAGATTTGTCCCTTAAAGATGACAAAGTAGTGTGTCCCAAAGCTTGCCTATACTCTTTTGCTACACACTCAAAAGTATGTACTTTTTCTTCACAAAAAGAGTACATACTTTTAGGGCGTAGTATAATTAGGCAAATTGGGACGCAACACGCTTTAGCGTATTGAGACATGACCAGAGGCGACACGCAGCGTTTCGGCACAGCGCCATCTACTGTTCTGGAGATATGATAAATGTCTATTTTTGCTTATAACTTCTGAATGGTTTGTCCAAAAATCATAATCTCGTTAAATTTGGGGCGACATACTGAGTCGAATGCTGTCTAATTATTAATTTCCCAGTGTCACTCGCGCCATTGCGGATTCACTATTTACATGGAGGAATTTGGAAGAGGAAAAACTGAACGCTTTAGCGAGGAAACGGATCTGCTCGTGCGCAAGGTTAAATGTGTGTGTGTGTGTGTGTGTGTGTGTGTGTGTGTGTGTGTGTGTGTGTGTGTGTGTTCATGTTTTTCTATCCTGGTGGGGACTTCAACCTGAATGCACACAGACTCATGGGGACTTGTGTCACAGTGGGGACCTAAATAGAGATCCCCATGGGTAAACAAGCTTATAAATCATACAGAATTAGTTTTTTTTAGAAATGTAAAAATGCAGACAGTTGTGTGTGATGGGTAGGTTTAGGGGTAGGGTTAGTGTAAGGGGATAGAATATACAGTTTGTACCGTATAAAAACCATTAAGTCTATGGAGAGTCCCCACAAAGATAGTAAACCAGACGTGTGTGTGTGTGTGTGTGTGTGTGTGTGTGTGAGGTTAAAGCGCAAGCAGAACATCTACGGGACAAGCCGGATTCCACCATAGCTTTATGCACACAATATTAATATTTTACATTGTAATCCTTTTATTTTTAATATTTGGCATGTTTGTGTGCATCGGTACTTGTGTATGTATGATAAGGTCCGATAACGAGTCAGTCTTGACAAATTACTCAGTAGAGACCCCCGAGACCAGCAAATAGAATAATTTTTAATTTACACTATTTTAATATAGGCCTAATATCATTTATACTATGTTAATACCCTGGTATTTCTCAGATTGTATTTTGTTGCCAATGACTATTATGACAAATGGATATAAAATCAATATTTTTTAAAAAAGAGAGACTTTCTTTTATAGTTAGAGGTTCATATTTGAACAACGTGAAATTAATGAACTTGTTTCAAAATGGACCCAGTTTAAAGATTCTCTATCAGTTCTGAAAGAAAAAAGACTAATCACACAAATTTGGGAAAATACATTTTTTATTGTGTTCTGCCAAATCGAGGGTTTTAATGAATGAATGAGTTGATTCTGACACAGACACAATCACATGTACAGTTCAAAGTCGGTTTGTACGTAGTTCATGCGTGATATTGCGTCTCTGAGATCGATTCCTCCTGCTAAGAGTTTCAGAGACGCAGTTCTGGAAGAGTCACTGTACCATTTGTCCTTTTTTCCCGAAAAAAAAAAAATGTTTCCTCTATATTACACACACTGAACGAGCAACAGATGCGTTCAGCCCGACACACAGGTTTGGTGAGTGTAATATTACGTGATCAGGAGGAAAGTTTCTACAAAATGCCATATTTGGCCAGATCACTGAGCTCCATGTCTCCAAAAGCTTCCCAGGGGCAAACCACAGTGATGTCTGTAGAAAACCCAGAGAAAGAAGGAGGTCAGCTTCATCTCTGCATGTCAATCAAAACACTGAAACAATATTTAGGTGACGAAGGCGACTGCAACGCCAGGCTTTACCTGTGCCGAGACCCTCCATCCCAGGGATGTCGTCTCCGAAGCCTTTCTGGCCCGGTTTAGGAGCCTTGCTCTTGAAGGTGCGAGTGGTCCTCTGCTTGAACTTCGGTGGCCCTCTCTTCTCGACGGGTGCTGGCGCGTCCATTGCTCTCACTTACTGAAATATAAACAGCTTTACTTTAAAAGTGTCTCTATCGTCCCCTTTACTGATGTCCTCAACAGGTTAGCTGTTAATCTTCTCATTTTGGGATTGTGTTAATCCTAATCTGCTGGTTACACAATGAGTTGGTTTATTTACCAACATCTGTTGCTCTTTACATAATCTTGCTAATCTCGTAGAGGAGATGCCCAGCGCGCTAAATCACATTTATCCTTGCCTACTTCTGGATCCTGGGAGAAAAGCTTCTGTTTTTAGTCTGTTTTTGCCGAAATTGGCTTTCGTTGTTTGTCTACTGTATATTTCAGCTTCATCTAAAGAAACGTAGAGTAAGATCGAGTCTTTCAGGCTGTAATCTATGGAAGATTGTTTCCGCCATGGAATAAAAATAAAAAAAAGGTCTTTAAGTCTTTATTTCACAATTCCAACTTTATATTTATGCTTTTTTGTTTTACTTAATCGGAATGGTACGAAACTTGGTTATGGATTTGGCACTTGCTGTGTGAACACAAAAAATCATGGACATTATTCAAAAAGGTTAAAAAATAGTGACACTTGTATTGTTCACTAATTTCATCTAGTGGAAGATATCAACCTCACATTTGAACACAGCTTGTTTAGATTTATGGCTTTGATTTTCTCGCCGTTTTAGAGTAAAATGTGTTTTGGAAAATCTATTTTTCATATAAAAAAAAAGAATAACTTTGAATAATTTTATAACTTTTTCCAAATCACATTTTTAAAACTTTTTTCACCTCAGCAATAATCTGCCAATAAATATAATTTAGCACCTCAAAATCCCCTACAAATACAAAATATTAAATAAAATACATTATCGAACTAAAATAGTACAATCATTTCATTTTTGACCAAGGGATAATGTTCAACTGAATATCCAGGATTGTAATTTTAACTCACATTCTGCTTTTCCTTTTTATTGATTTCCTCTCCATCACTAAATCTGTCTGTTCTTTATCAGTCCATGAAAGTCTTTCTCTCTTTGTTTTTATGTTCAGTCTGTTTTGTGGTTTTCTCCTCCTCCCAGAACTCCTGTTGTCAGTAAATGGTGTTGTAAATGAAATCCCGTATACTTGAGCTGGCTGTTCCTCAGTGCGTGTGCTGTAAGTGTGTGTCAGGTGTGTGTGTGAGTCTCTTACCGTGTGCTGGAGTTTCTGGCTCTTCTGCTGCTTCTCTTCTGCGATGTCTCGCTTCAGCTCGTGTCAGTGTTTCTGCGGGACTCTTTTATAGCGCTCCGCTAATCTTCTGATCCTCAAACGCCTTCAACAGAAGCAGAGAGAGGGATCAGGAGATTGACACATGGAGTATTTTAAGGACAGCTGAGGACACGCGTGTGGTAACAGTCATAGTTTATTCACAACATCTGCAGTTTGTCTGACAGACACAGACATGAACACCAGATATGATGAATGTGTGTTCAAACACCTTTATGGCCATTAGTGTATTAATATGTACACTATTAAAATTCAATTTACGGTAAAAAATCGGCAGCAGAAATCTACCGTAAAAAATATGGTAGCAATATTTTAGGTTTTACAGACTTAAATTTAAATTTACATAAAAAAAACGTATTTCATTATCTGATATAATGTTAATTTACCGACCTATTGAAGTACTAATATCTGTTTTGGACCATTGTAATACACTGACAACCAATCACAGTGGTCACATGATCAATCAAAGCTCATCTCAAGCAGCTTTTACACAAGATTGTTAATAGTAATGTATAGAAGCTGCACAGTGTCATTCACATGAACACTAATGGTAACACAAATTAATTTTTAAAAAATCCAATAAACATTAATTTAACAACATTAATGTAACATAAAACCCTAATGTACATAACTGATTAGAAAAAACTAAGAAAAACTATTAATAAACAGTTATTTCAACAAAATATATAAAATGTGAAGTGTCACGCATGCAGGGAATTGTGGGAATGTCAATTTACAGTTTTTCACTGTAAATTATACAATGACTTGTTCTTTTTCACTTCCAAAAACTGTAAATTTAACGGTACCGTAAATGTAACAGTAAACGGTAAATTTAATACTGTAAAATTACATTAAATGTACGGTTAGATCTTTCACAGTTATTCACTGTACAGTACGGAAACTTTCTGTAAAACAATTAACGGTTTTGTTAGCATTCTGTAGCATTTTTACGGTCTTTTACCATTAAAATCACGATAATTTATTTTCTCTATCCTCAGTTCTCATCGAAGTTTCATATTATAAACATCCCAGCTAACAAAATACATTAGAAGAACATTGTGCTCACGTTCCCATTAGGTTTGGAACACTTTTTCTGAATGTTCTCAAAATTTAAATGTTTTACAAATGTTATTTTTATCATTTTCCAAACATTATGGGAACGTTACTTTTGAATGTTCTCTAAACAACTTAGACAAACTAAAACTGAAGAAAAATGTTCTATGAATGATGTATAAATAATGTTTTTCTGCTAACGTTTTGAGCTTGTGCACAATTCAGAATTGAATTGAGAATGACTCCTGAATTCCAATTCAATTCTTGAATTTGAATTGATGTCAAAAACACGATCTAGAATTACAATTTGAATTAAAGGAAGCAGAATTGCAATTCAATCAAAATTCAAAGAAATTCATATACATATTTTAATATGTATATGTTAAATATGATTGCATTACATAAACTAATATCATTTATAGAATACAGATTACATTAACAGGAAATGTTTCACCAGCAATGAATGTTAAAAGCTCTAGTCACAGAACAAATAATTAAGTTTGATTTATTGTAATTGTAATTTTGTGAAACATGATGGAACATGACTCCATTTCCCAGAATGCTTTACTTTAACCAAGTATTTAAAATGGTTGCCAAACAATTTGAGGTGCTCATTTGTTTGAGCTTCTTTTCTACACAATTTGATGGTCAACACTGGACTTTTTAAGTTTCAGAAGTCCCTTAAAACTTCAGATTACAAACATTTATAGATTTGACTCCTGTAATAACAGGAGAATGGAAAATAATAGCAGGCCTAAAAGGTAATCTAGTTCATTTTGAAGAACCAGTTCCAACAAGAACACAATCTCTTGATGGTTTATGCTACTGATATTTGATATCATCAGTGTTGGGGTCACTACTCAAGAAGGCAGGGGCGTAGCCATCATTTCAAAAGTGAGGGGGACAGAATGTCAAGTGTAATACCATTTTTTTTTTCAGACTTTTGTTGACAGGTTAATTGGCTTAATATGCTATTTATTTTTAAAGCAAAAAAACAGAAAGAAAGAAATGCAGATGTTCAGTACTTTATATTTGACACGCAGGGTTTTTCCTGGCTTAAAACAAGGCGGAGGGAGTGGTAAAATCCTGATCATGTATTTATCAAGAAAATTTTGTACATTTTAAAGATAAATTCATTAATCTGGTGCACTTTGAGTCCCCCGAATCCACTGTTAAAAATAAATAATCCACCCGTCAACCGCCCAAACATATGATATTCTCTGATTTAGATATCTGATCATCGCATTACAATTATTCAAATTATAAGTGTTACTGTTAAGCATGATAATATGGTTAAATATCACACTGAAGTAGGCTGATTTAAAAATAACATTTACTTAAAATAAAAGTTCTTCTTTTGGCAAAATAACATTTCCTTAATAGCCTAAAGTTTGTCTTACTAAACTAAAACTTTCCAATTGAAAACCTTCAAACGTCAAGCTTTTAAAAATACTTCAAACTTTAAGCTTTTTCAAGAGAACTTAAAGTTTGTCTACAAACTTTTTTATCTAATTGTAAAGTGTTACAGAATTATGGTAAACATCATAGTCTACACATGTTATTGCCTGATTCAAGCAGATCGTGGCTGTTAATGCATGAACATACAAATTCAGCATTAACAATCACCATGTTTATTCTAATTGAAAGGGCTTTGATAACATATCTGTGAAAATAAAAGACATTACGAATAAAAAAAGATTGAAAATAGTGCACGTTTGTGCGGGTATAGTGAATATTTTCAATTTACAACAAAACTTGTTAATTATTCAACAAGAGAAATAGGCAGAGTTATTCATCATTGTGCAACACAATTCGGATACCACATGACAACTTACAGTGCTTGACTTTTTCGTGAAAAAGGAGTGAAGAGTTTTTTTGCCGTTTTGAACTCTATGAAACTGATGGATTCGGCGCGGGTGCGAGCATGGGCGTGTCGTGAGCTAATGCACGAGTGACTGATGATTACCATGGAAGTGTGAAAGTCACGTATGTAGATAGACTATCCTTGACTCTTTGGATTTTAAATCTCGATGTAGGGCAGGCTATACACACCCGCGGAAACCTCAGCTTGTCATAGACACATTTGCCCTATGAAAAAGTGCGGGGGACGAATTTACATTTTATAAAAAGTGGGGGGGACACGTCCCCCCCCCCGTCCCCCGCGTAATCTACGCCCATGCAAGAAGGTGTGATACACATTATTCACTTTTAAAAAAACAACAACCCATAATGCATTACCTTACTTATTATTCTCTATGTATAGTAACTCATTACTGTACTCATTACTGTACTCATTACTGTACCCATTACTGTACTCATTACTGTACTCATTACTGTACTCATTACTGTACTCATTACTGTACTCATTACTGTACTCATTACTGTAGCCATTACTGTACTCATTACTGTACTCGTTACTGTAGTCATTACTGTACTCATTACTGTAGCCATTACTGTAGTTATTACTGTACTCATTACTGTAGCCATTACTGTACCCATTACTGTACTCATTACTGTACTCATTACTGTACTCATTACTGTACTCATTACTGTAGCCATTACTGTACTCATTACTGTACTCATTACTGTAGTCATTACTGTACTCATTAATGTAGTCATTACTGTAGTCATTACTGTACTCATTACTGTAGTCATTACTGTACCCATTACTGTAGTCATTACTGTAGTCATTACTGTAGTCATTACTGTACTCATTACTGTAGTCATTACTGTAGTCATTGCTGTAGTCATTACTGTAGTCATTATTGTAGTCATTACTGTACTCATTAATGTAGTCATTACTGTAGTCATTACTGTACCCATTACTGTAGTCATTACTGTACTCATTAATGTAGTCATTACTGTACTCATTACTGTACTCATTACTGTAGTCATTATTGTAGTCATTACTGTACTCATTAATGTAGTCATTACTGTAGTCATTACTGTACTCATTACTGTAGTCATTACTGTACTCATTACTGTAGTCATTACTGTAGTCATTATTGTAGTCATTACTGTACTCATTAATGTAGTCATTACTGTAGTCATTACTGTACCCATTACTGTAGTCATTACTGTAGTCATTACTGTAGTCATTACTGTACTCATTACTGTAGTCATTACTGTACTCATTACTGTAGTCATTACTGTAGTCATTATTGTAGTCATTACTGTACTCATTAATGTAGTCATTAATGTACTCATTACTGTACTCATTAATGTAGTCATTACTGTACTCATTAATGTAGTCATTACTGTACTCATTAATGTAGTCATTACTGTACTCATTACTGTACTCATTAATGTAGTCATTACTGTACTCATTAATGTAGTCATTACTGTACTCATTACTTTACTCATTAATGTAGTCATTACTGTACCCATTACTGTACTCATTACTGTACTCATTAATGTAGTCATTACTGTACTCATTACTTTACTCATTAATGTAGTCATTACTGTACCCATTACTGTACTCATTACTGTACTCATTAATGTAGTCATTACTGTAGTCATTACTGTACCCATTACTGTAGTCATTACTGTAGTAATTACTGTACCCATTACTGTAGTCATTACTGCACTCATTACTGTACTCATTAATGTAGTCATTACTGTAGTCATTACTGTAGTCATTACTGTACTCATTACTGTAGTCATTACTGTAGTCATTACTGTACTCATTACTGTAGTCATTACTGTAGTCATTACTGTACGCATTACTGTACTCATTACTGTAGTCATTTTTGTAGTCATTACTGTACTCATCACTGTACTCATTAATGTAGTCATTACTGTAGTAATTACTGTACCCATTACTGTAGTCATGACTGTACTCATTACTGTAGTCATTACTGTACTCATTACTGTAGTCATTACTGTACTCATTAATTTAGGTGTTACTGTAGTCATTACTGTACCCATTACTATAGTCATGACTGTACTCATTACTGTAGTCATTACTGTACTCATTATTGTACTCATTACTGTACTCATTAATTTAGGCGTTACTGTAGTAATTACTGTACCCATTACTGTACTCATTACTGTACTCATTAATGTAGTCATTACTGTAGTTATTACTGTACCCATTACTGTGCTCGTTAATGTAGTCATTACTGTAGTCATTACTGTACTCATTACTGTACTCATTACTGTAGTCATTACTGCACTCATTACTGTAGTCATTACTGTACTCATTAATGTAGTCATTACTGTAGTCATTACTTTACCCATTACTATAGTCATTACTGTACTCATTACTGTACTCATTAATGTAGTCATTACTGTAGTCATTAATGTAGTCATTACTGTAGTCATTACTGTACCCATTACTGCAGTCATTACTGTACTCATTACTGTACTCATTAATGTAGTCATTACTGTAGTAATTACTGTACCCATTACTGTAGTCATTACTGTACTCATTAATGTAGTCATTACTGTAGTCATTACTGTACCCATTACTGTAGTCATTACTGTAGTCATTACTGTACTCATTAATGTAGTCATTACTGTACTCATTACTGTACTCATTAATGTAGTCATTACTGTAGTCATTACTGTACCCATTGCTGTATTCATTACTGTACTCATTAATGTAGTCATTACTGTACTCATTACTGCAGTAATTACTGTACTCATTACTGTAGTCATTACTGTACTCATTAATGTAGTCATTACTGTACCCATTACTGTACTCATTGCTGTACTCATTAATGTAGTCATTACTGTAGTCATTACTGTACCCATTACTGTACTCATTACTGTACTCATTAATGTACTCATTACTGTAGTCATTACTGTACCCATTACTGTAGTCATTACTGTAGTCATTACTGTACCCATTACTGTAGTCATTACTGCACTCATTACTGTACTCATTAATGTAGTCATTACTGTAGTCATTACTGTACTCATTACTGTAGTCATTACTGTACGCATTACTGTACTCATTACTGTAGTCATTGTTGTAGTCATTACTGTACCCATTACTGTAGTCATTACTGTACTCATTACTGTACTCATTAATGTAGTCATTACTGTACTCATTACTGTACTCATTAATGTAGTCATTAATGTAGTCATTACTGTACTCATTAATGTAGTCATTAATGTAGTCATTACTGTACTCATTACTGTACTCATCAATGTAGTCATTACTGTACTCATTAATGTAGTCATTACTGTACTCATTACTGTACTCATTAATGTAGTCATTAATGTACTCATTACTGTACTCATTAATGTAGTCATTACTGTACTCATTAATGTAGTCATTAATGTAGTCATTACTGTACTCATTAATGTAGTCATTAATGTAGTCATTACTGTACTCATTACTGTACTCATTAATGTAGTCATTACTGTACTCATTACTGTACTCATTACTGTACTCATTACTGTACTCATTAATGTGGTCATTACTGTACCCATTACTGTACTCATTATTGTACTCTTTACTGTACTCATTAATGTAGTCATTACTGTACCCATTACTGTACTCATTACTGTACTCATTATTGTACTCTTCACTGTAGTGCAACACAGCAAGAGCTTAAACACCTTCAACTCACAACATGACTCTGTTTATTTTTATTTAACTGCCAATGAAATGCGTTAATGTGCCGACTATACGTACCTGTCTAATGTATATAAGAGCATGTTTTGTGAGAGGATGTGTTGATAGATGTTTATTCTTTGTATTTTGTATTTTGTGTTGTCTCTGTAAAGCTGCGGGATGGACAAAGTCCAAAACAAATTTCACTTAGGGGACAAAAAAAAAATGAAATAAAGTATATCTCAACACTACAGTAACAGTAACATTACTGTGTTACATTACAGCCAAATGTGATTATATTATAGCATTATATATATGAGGAGTTACCCCCCCCCCCCCCTCCAACACTGGATATCGTGTGTTTAAAAGCATGCAAGCACACTTTTTACTTATTGTAAATCAAGAAAACAATTATTGTCAGTTGTGGAATGAATATATTTGTTCTCTGTGATGTACATTGAGGGATTCCCCTGTTCTCCAGCACCGCTCGTCTTACAGAGGAAACTCATCTCTGGTCTATTGGAGAGAAAACCAAATGTAAATGTAAATGCATGTAAATATCTTGCCATATTTAATAATTAATTCCTCTGCACATGTGGAGACAATCTTTAGTGTTGCAGGAAAGATATTCAGACCAGAACGGTGCAGACTCAATAAAACATCTGAGGATATTGAAGATTAGATGCAACAGTGTTGCTCAGTGAGTTTTGCATTGGAATAAATGATAACTGCATTTACAATGACTTTGTGTTATTTGATTACTTTGAAATGAAAATAACATTGGAACAAAACTAATTAAACAACATTGAGGGGGAAATTTATTTCAGGGTTGAGGAGTGACTAGTTACGTGTAATGAAATTCTGTTATTAAATTACAAAATTAATGTTATTGTATTTAGTTGTATTACTGAGGTAAAATGTGTAATTCAATTAGTTACTAATCAAATTAAAAGGAAATTGCTTTCAATTGATAAAGTAATCCAAATAAAGTAATCCAAACCACATTAATAATGGGTAATTTATAACAGTAAGCAATTACATTTCCAAAGTAACTTTCCTAACACTGAATCTATGTGAGATTCAACACATTCTTTCTGTTGTGTGACTGTGTGGAATTTCTTTGAATTTCCATGAATTTAATTCCACTTCCTGTCATTCCAATTCAAATTAAAATTCAACTTCCTGTGGAGCAGAGTCAATTCAATTCAAATTCCAATTCATGAATTGAATGGAGGCCAATTCTGAATTTTGCACAAGGTTTTGAGAACAAGATTAAAGTCCAGGGGCCTCATGTATCAATCTTGCGTACGCACAAAAACTTTGCATACGCCAGCTTTCACGTTCACGGTCGGATGTACTAACAGTGAAATTAACGTGAGAATGTGCGTTCCTCCACGCCAATTTCATGTCTGGCGTACGTACATTTCTCATAGTTTTTGTTCGTTGGCGAATCTTACAGGCAATGAAGTTAAGTTGCAAACATTACACAACGAATTGTTCTACAAGTCTATCGCACTACCACCTGTGGGATGCATTGCTATTAATTTGCAATTTATAAAATAATTTACATATATTGTCACACGAGCCTTATGGGAATATTCTATCAATTATGCAATTAAGTAAGAACATATAAAAGCATATGATATTCCCATATAATGCAGTTGACCAGCCAAACATTAAAACGCAATTTGCAGCGATAGCCGGTTTTCCTAATGTAATCGGAGCGATCGACTGCACACGCATTGCTATAAAGGCGCCATCTGAAGAAGAATTTGCATATGTGAATCGGAAACATTTCCATTCAATAAATGTGCAGATAATATTGGTTACCTTCGTGGCAGTCCTGTAGTAAATCCGAGTCTCCCACAGCAGCGGATACTACTCCAGAGAGTAAAGTGTCACCCATAATTGAGGCAATTCTCTGACCCCTTTACCACTGCTTGTTCTGCCCACACTTTGTCGGTGCGCAGCAGTTCTCCATTTAACGTCCACCTTTATATCAGACCATTTTTTTTTAAGTCCATTTACAGTGCGACTTTCAGATCCCACCGCATTGACGGCATCAGCCAAACTCTCCCACTCATATTTTTTCCTTTTGTTATTAATTCCGGAGGACAAAGTTCCAAATATTTTTTTTTCTCGTTTCTACCTCCGATAGTAGCACCTCCGATTCACTTTCTGTAAAGTTTCGCTTCTTGCCGCTTGCTTTAGCCATTTTCTTACTCCTTTCTTTTGCCAAAGTGGACTCATTACCATATTTAAATGTATTTAATTAAGGGAGGAGACTGGGTGGGGCGTTGTGCTCGTGCATGTGCGCTCATTTTTAGGTTAATTGGGATGTACAAAGAGAATATGCGTGGGATCCTTCGTACGCAGAGATTCATACATCTGTTTTTTTTTTTTTGTGCGTACGCACATTTACAGCTTTGTCCGTACGCAATGTTTTAGTATGAATTCAACGCAAGTCTTTGTACATGAGGCCCCTGAACTTTGAACGAACATTCTATTAATGTTACTGAGAAAGTACCAAATAACCAATCAAATGAATTGTAAGCCAATTTAATTTAAATCTAAAAAGAAATCAGTATGTTTTATTTTAATGCTGTGCCTGTTCAACTTTGTTTAAATGATTAAATAGCATCAAATGCTTCTTGTCAACTCAACCTCAGACTCGTGAGTTCATGATTCATGTTTCTGATCTCAGGTCAAGCTCTTTAAATCTTCTCGAAGCTGATCCTAAACATACAGTTATATCTGACCTTTACTAATTAAAGATTAAGCCTCTCTAATCCACAATCCCCATTGGCTGTCCTGGTTATTATATAATCTGCTCATTAACATATAGTGTAATGTTCTCGTGTGTTTGTTTATTCACATCTATGGCTGATGAGGAGCTCGTGTTCTTCGGGATTTATATACAAAACCTGTCAGAACCCTTTCAAAAGGTGCACCTTTATACATTTATACCTTTTAAATGTACATATTAGTACTTTTTTGCCAGCTTTTGTGTCTTTTTTTCTGAGAGCATGGTTGTCGTATTTTGGACAACGTTGTTCATACTTTCATATAACAAACTATAAAATGAGTTTGAGACCAACTGGTTAAAAAATAAGTTAAAGTGTGGGTCAAAAGAAGTGATGTTATTTTGGAGAAAAGCTTGAGCATCATTTGAGCAGGTCCAGTTGCTCTGTAAATGAAATTTTGTAATTTTAATAAAACGTTTGTAATTAGAGATACATAGAAATACATTACAAAGTTTTGTTACAAGAATATTACTGTATCATTTAAAAATATTAAATCATCTGTAAGACATGCGCAGAGCTTTCAATAGATTGTCTAATTCGAGATTGTCTAACTAATATGTTGTTATATATATAAAACAACATGTAGAAAAATAATACACACTGTTGCTGATTTTCCTCATTCTGTTCTCAATATCTGAGTAATAGCCTCTAAAATAGTTCTTGTGTGAAAGTAAGACTCAGCAAGATCTCTAGAAAAGCTTTTAGACGCTCTTTAGACGACTAAACATTATTTAAAGCTATTATATTGGTTAGGATATTGATATAGGAACTGTTGTGGTCAATAAAGTTTAATTTATGATGTTTCTCCCTTTAAACATAAAATTTCATACCAGTGTCGTCCCTCATACCAAGTTTAACCCCTAGTACTGTAAACCATGACATGCTCATAAGAACAAAAGTATCAAAGTTACTGTAAATGAGTTTTATAAAGCAAGCATATAGTGAGTGTGTTAATAGTGTTGTAGATGAAAATCTGTTTTCCGCACTTTTATTCACATATTTGGCTGTTTTGTGTCCGTCGCCCTCTGGCGGATGATGCTGTAAAAACACTGGACTGGTAAACCATAACACACTGGGAAATCAAAATGTACAATTATTTTTTTTATGTAATATTGCAGCATTTATTATAAACTTCTATTTCATGATGACTGTTTTATGAACAAAGAAATTAAAGCGTAAAAATTAAATAAACATCAATGTGTTCAACAAAAATGCATTCATTACATTGCAAATATTTAATGTTGATTAAATATGTATTACATTTAGATTTATTAATTTAGCAGACACTTTTATATAAAGCGATTTATTGGCCTAAATGAGGAACATCCTAAGCAATTTGTTAAAGGGGTGGTATAATGCCCTTTTCACAAGATGTAAAATAGGTATTTGATGTGTATTTGAAGAATTAGCTCAAAATACCCCACAGACATTTTTATATAGCATGTTAAAATTGTCACTTTTTGAGGGTCAGTAAAAACACAGTTTTTGTGTCTGTCCCTTTAAATGCAAATGAGCGGGAGGAATGTCGCGTAGTCCCTATCAGTCGTTTGTTGTAGTCCTTAAAAAGAAATTTCTTTAAAAGCAAACATCTCCCTTTGCTTTGAACTTTGAGCGTTGAAACTTTGCAGATGTCGTTTATGCTCAAACAGCAACATTACACACTAACTCAACATAAAAAACTCAACATTTATAGTAAAAACTAGATTAGTAAAGGAGATACAGAAAAGAAGAGAGTGAGAAAACTTTCATCTTATAAAATAATTATATAGAAATTATTTAAAGTCCTCCTGTAGACAATCATTTTATCCCTTAAAACTCATCTTTGTTCATCAAAATTACATATTTAAATGTTTTTTCCTTTCTTCAAAAATTCTTCATGCCTTAACATAGTTTGAATGAACCGGTTCTATGAATATGCAAATGAGCCCCGCCTCCACTCACTCACTCAGCTCAGAGATCCACTCGTTGACGATCACACGTTGATCTGATTGGTTACAAGGTAGTTTGTGACGTCAGAAACACCAGCGATTTCAAAGCGTGTTTTTGAGACTGTCTTTGGTTCACTGCAGTTTTAAGGAGAAAATACTCAGCAATGCTGTCAACTTATGAATTTACACATGGTTTGTCTTAAAACATATTAAAAACACAACATAGGCACATAAACAAAAAGCTGGATTTTCACCACAGGGGGACTTTAATAGACTCACTAAACCAAAGAAACCCAGTTCCATGTACTTCTTCATTTATTAACTCTTTCAAATAATATTGAAATATGTAATTCTGCAGATAATAAAAGTACCATTAGTTGTAGAGGACAATAAAAAATGTTGAAAAATTTTCAAAAGAGAAATAAAAAAGATAATATTTTGTTTCTGGCTCATGCAACATTATAATTCTTGATAAAATATCTTGATATAATAATCTGGTTACAAATATTATTTTTGTAATGGAATGATTTTATAGTCCAAAAATCTGTATGTCTGAAATGACAGTGTAAAAGAAGCGATTCTGCACACTAGCATTTGTTCTTTTTTACAACACAAGAAACATAAAATGAGTGTTGGCCAGTCACAACTGTTGGAACCCCAGTGAGTATTCTTATGAGTGGAATATCTCTGAAGTATATTTCCATCCATATTTATGTTTTTTTTGTTTGTTTTTTTACCAGGGTGACTAGTAAGATTATGACATTGTCCAGCCATAATTTCTTGTTCCATAGGAGTATAAATATGAGGAAACACAAAGGCCAAATGTTCTTAATCATTCATCACAATGAGTAAAACTACAGAATATAGTTCTGATGTTCAGCGAAGGACTGTTGAACTTCACAAAAAAGAAAGTGCCAGTAAGAAAATATCTAAAGCATTGAAAATCCCCATTTCCACCATCAGGGCAATAATTACAGTAAAGAAAATTCAAACAACTCAAGATACGAATCTTCCTGGAAGAGGACGTGTGTCTATATTGTTTTAATGGTCAGCGAGGACGAGAGTTTGAGGGACCAAAGACTCTTCAAGGATCACAGATGGAGAATTGCAGAGATTACTTGAGTCTTGGGGTCAGAAAGCCTAAAAAAATATATCAAACAACCCCTACATCACCACATGTTGTTTGGGAGGGCTTCAAGAAAAATCCTCCTCGCTCCTCCAAAAACAAACTCCAGCATATTCAGTTCTCAGACACGACTGGAACTTTAAACGGGACTGGATTCTGTGTTCAGATGAAACTAAAAAAAGAGCTTTTTGGCAGCAAACTCACCAGATGTGATCAAAAGTGCCCCAATGCTCACGGTTAAAGATACCGCTGGATCTTTGATGTTGTGGACCTATTTTTTTGATGGAGGTCCTGGACTTCTTGTTCAGATACATGGCATCACCAATTCTAGCATGGCACCAAAACAAACATTAAAATCAACACAAAAATGTGTCACTAAGCACAAAATGAAGCTTCTGCCATGATCGTCCCAGTCCCCTGACCTGAACCCTTTAGAAAATGAGTGGGAGAACTGAAGAGAAGAAGCGCCAACATGGATCTGAGAGAGATTGTGTATTGAGGAACGGTCTCTGATCTCCTAACTCTTCAGGCATTATAGGAGAAGACTCAGAGCTGTTATCCTGAGAAAAGTATGTTGCAATAATTGTGGCCAATGTGAACTAAAGACAAAAAATGTTCATAATGAGATTTTCCCCCCAAGTGTTTTTGTCTCCTTGTAGAAAGAAAACTTGAAAACCGGGATTTACAAAGAAAAAGAAAAAACCTAGTTTTATTTCTTCTTCGACTTCGTCGTAATGCATGTTGTTTTAATGATTTTTTTAATTGAAATATGTAGTGAAGTAAAAGTGCCTCATCTCAGAAAATCGCTAATAAGTTGAAAGGGTTGCAGTAATAGTGGTTTACCAATAATTGACATGTAGTGTGGAAAAATAAAAAAAATAAAAAAATAAAACGCTGCAGCTGACAGTCATGTACAGTTTTAGAAACTGTTCATATAGGAGCTCCAGCAAAAATCCTACAAAAAGTAAATTATTAGTTTTATGTAAAGCTCTTCTAAAAGGTATTAATACCTTGGTATTTCTCAGATTGTATTTTGCTAGTGCCGATGCCTAATATGACCAATGGATATGAAACCAAGATTTTACACTCTGAGACTTTTTAGAGGTTCATATTTGACCAAAGTGAAATAACTTGTTTAAAAATGGACCCAGTTTAAAGATTCCCTATCAGTTGTGAAAGAGGAAAGACTAATCACACAAATTTGGGAAAATAAATGTTTTATTGTGTTCTACTGCCAAATCGAGGGTTTTAATGAACCATGATGAGTAGATTCTGACACAGACACAATCACATACAGTTCAAAAAAATAAAGTCAATTTGTACATATCTCTATATTTTACCACAACAATAGGAGAGAGATGATCATAGCATGATATTGCAGCTCTGGGATCGATTCAAGAGCAAAAGAGTCTCTGTGCCATTTGTCCTTATTTCCCTCCAACAAAAATATGAATCATGTCGTTTCCTCAGTGTGTGTGTTGGGCTGAAGCATCGGCTGCTGGTTCAGTGCGAGGAATATTACATGATCATCTCGGCTCATCAAAGATCTCCAGGAGGATAGTTTCTACAAAATGCCATATTTGGCCAGATCACTGAGCTCCATGTCTCCAAAAGCTTCCCAGGGGCAAACCACAGTGATGTCTGTAGAAAACCCAGAGAAAGAAGGAGGTCAGCTTCATCTCTGCATGTCAATCAAAACACTGAAACAATATTTAGGTGACGAAGGCGACTGCAACGCCAGGCTTTACCTGTGCCGAGACCCTCCATCCCAGGGATGTCGTCTCCGAAGCCTTTCTGGCCCGGTTTAGGAGCCTTGCTCTTGAAGGTGCGAGTGGTCCTCTGCTTGAACTTCGGTGGCCCTCTCTTCTCGACGGGTGCTGGCGCGTCCATTGCTCTCACTTACTGAAATATAAACAGCTTTACTTTAAAAGTGTCTCTATCGTCCCCTTTACTGATGTCCTCAACAGGTTAGCTGTTAATCTTCTCATTTTGGGATTGTGTTAATCCTAATCTGCTGGTTACACAATGAGTTGGTTTATTTTCCCTGTGATATATACGGACAGTGTGAATGATAAACTCTTTACATAATCGTGCTAATCTCGTAGTGGAGATGCAGCGCTCTAATTCACTCTTGAACATCTACTGTACATTTCAAAGAAATCTGAGTCTTTGAGGCTGTAATCTATGAAAGCTTGTTTCCGCCATGGAATAAAAAATAAAAAAGTACAGAAATTGTGAGTTTCCATGTTTCCAATTCCAAACTGATTTCCAATTTCTAAATGTAAAATCACTGCACTTTTAGTTTAATGTTCAACTGAATATCCAGGATTGTAATTTTAACTCACATTCTGCTTTTCCTTTTTATTGATTTCCTCTCCATCACTAAATCTGTCTGTTCTTTATCAGTCCATGAAAGTCTTTCTCTCTTTGTTTTTATGTTCAGTCTGTTTTGTGGTTTTCTCCTCCTCCCAGAACTCCTGTTGTCAGTAAATGGTGTTGTAAATGAAATCCCGTATACTTGAGCTGGCTGTTCCTCAGTGCGTGTGCTGTAAGTGTGTGTCAGGTGTGTGTGTGAGTCTCTTACCGTGTGCTGGAGTTTCTGGCTCTTCTGCTGCTTCTCTTCTGCGATGTCTCGCTTCAGCTCGTGTCAGTGTTTCTGCGGGACTCTTTTATAGCGCTCCGCTAATCTTCTGATCCTCAAACGCCTTCAACAGAAGCAGAGAGAGGGATCAGGAGATTGACACATGGAGTATTTTAAGGACAGCTGAGGACACGCGTGTGGTAACAGTCATAGTTTATTCACAACATCTGCAGTTTGTCTGACAGACACAGACATGAACACCAGATATGATGAATGTGTGTTGAAACAACTTTATGGCCATTAATTGATTAATATGTAACACTTTCTCTATCCTCAGTTCTAATCTAATTTTCATATTATCAACACATCCCAGCTAACAAAATATATTAGAAGAACGTTATGCTAACGTTCCTGTTACGCAAACATTTCCTGAATGTTCTCTGACAATGTTTTACAAACGTTAAGGGAACATTCAATTATCATTTTTTCAAACATTATGTTACTTTTGAATGTTCTCTTAACAACTTTTGTGCTAATGTTTTGAGAAGATTATTAAGTAAGGGATAATGTAGAGCGAGGCGGTTATAGCGAATACAACCCCGACCGGCTGATTAGGACACCGACGTGAAGCGGAGTCAGCCTGAAGGGGTTGTATTCGCTATAACAACCGCCTCGCTCTACATCATCCCGCTTATTACATGGCTACCTACCAAATAAATCAATAATTTGACACAAAATATGGATTTAAAAAGGAGTTTATTTATTTAAAAACGATTGTATTGCTTCCGCTAAAGAAAATAGTCCGTTCCGTCTCTACGGTTAGAGTCCATGGCAACGCTCATGGCAACGGTGTGTTATACTTAGCAGCGGTGTGTTATCAAGAAATAACAGACCGCATCTACACACTAGAATTCAACCAGATAACTTCGAGCACATTCCATTAATGTTACTGAGAACGTTTGTTTATAACTTTGAGAGAACGTTCCCTGTATGCTGCATCATTCATTTTATTTTCCATATTAAATACTTTATAACCAATCAAATGAATTGTAAGCTAATTGCATCTAAATCTAAAAATAAATCAGTATTATGTTTTATTTTGATGCTGTGCCTCTTCAACTTTAAGAATGATTAAATATTATCAAATGCTTCTTGTCAACCAACTCAAACCTCGACTCGTGAGTTCATGTTGATTCATGTTTGTGATCTCGGGTCAAGCTCTTTAAATCTTCTCGAAGCTGCGACTGCTGATGTGTAAAGATGATTTCAGCGTTCACATCTGTTTTAGCAGCTGCTATTCTGAGAAACACACTCCTGAATTACCCTGATCCTAAACATACAGTTATATCTGACCTTTACTAATTAAAGATTAAGCCTCTCTAATCCACAATCCCCATTGGCTGTCCTGGTTATTACATAATCTGCTCATTAACATATAGTGTAATGTTCTCGTGTGTTTGTTTATTCTGTGACACGTATTCAAACATATCTATATCTGATGAGGAGGAGTTTATATACAGCTTGTAATCATGAGTTTGTTGCATTCAAGTGATTTGTTTTTGGCAAAAATATGAATCATGGAGGACACCGTGTTCATTCCTGCCTATTTTTGGGGAAATCTTAGAAAAGCCAAAAGGTATTGAAGTAATGAGTCAATATCCAACACATTTTATGTAAAAATTAGCGTCCTATTCATTGGAAACCATATACAAACATTCACCATGTCTTCTGATTCTGGAGTTTTAGTCAAATACATTGTGTTTTCACTGTGTAAAATACATACAAAATGCATCAAATGGTTATTTATAATACTCAGGTATTAAAATGAGAGTTTCATAAATTTGAATTGAAAGGCAATATTCATGCATGTGACTTTCATGAGCATCTTCTGAGGTCTGATCTTTGTGGCAAATCTAGAAATGCACATCGCTGTCATTACCGTAAACACACACTGTTCTGCACATCTCTGCCGTGACCTCTGACCTTTCCTCTAGGTTAAATGTTGCATAACTTGTGACTGTAAGAAAACAGTTTGTTTTAACTCTTAGCTGAGCATTAGCTCTATTTTAAATCCTGACTCATAGATCCCGTATTGAGAAGAAACGGCAGCTTAATCTATCCTGATGTGAACCGGTTTAACTGGATCAGGGAGTGCTGTAACACACCGCTTTAAACAATCACACACAAGCACATGCAGTCACAGCAGAACAACGAGGAAAACAACAACAAAACATTTAGCTAATGTTCCCATTAAGTTAGGCTATGAAAACTTTATTTCTGAATGTTCTCTGAACGTTCAAAATGTCCTTCTTTTTTTTTTTTAATTCAAAAAGATTCTTGTTTATATGAACATTAAGTGAACATTCCATTTCATCATTCTTCAACATTATGGAACGTTACTTTTGAATGTGTTCTGAAACAAGTAGTGTAACATAAACATCCAATTAAAACGTTTCAGAAAAAAGAAGCAGTGTATACGTAACATTTTTGTGCTAATGTTTTGAGAACATTATTTTAACTTTGAATGAACGTTCTATTAACGTTACTGGAAGTATGTTTGTTCATAACCTGTTGGCTGTAAATAGTATTATTTCACATCTTGAATCAGCTGTAAATAGTTAAAACACATCCGTATGTTCTTCTGCTGGACCCACAAAGATTGAACGAAACACACACGCTGTTTGTTGGGGTTTTACAGCTGGTATACTGTTTTATGTATCTTCTTTATATCGGTTTAATATTGTGAAATAATATCATTTTGAAATAAAATTTTTCAAATTAAATGAGGGGTTGGTGATGGGTGACGGATTAATAATTATTTTCAGCACATTTGCACATTTTATTTTCACAACAAATTCATGCATAACCTTCCCACACAACAATCCATGTTTTCTGTTTACTGGCGTGAGGGCGGGGCTATAACCTGTCACTCACATGAGATCAGCCAATAGCAAACCACAACCATCCAATCAATTCCCCACAGACACAGTCAAGCCCCGCCCACATCTGTTCTTGTTCCTGAAGCGCTTCACTCGATATACGACACAATAGAGGAGAAAAGACCAGCACAACTTCAGTTTCTTTAGATCAGACAAGATTTCACCAAGCAAGCAGTATATATATATATATATATATATATATATATATATATATATATATATATATATATATATATATATATATATTTTATTTTCCTTTTCTTTACTTTTTTTTTTTTCATTGTATTATTTTTTTAACATTTTTTTAATTATTATTATGTGTTTTGATTTGTTTGTGGTCTGTGGTCATTGTTGTTTTGTTTTAAAGGGATAGTTCACCCAAAAATGTAACTTCTGTCAGTAATTACTCTCCCTCATGTTGTTCAACCCCGTAAGACCTTCGTTCATCTTCAGAACACGAATTAAGATATTTTTGATGAAATCTGAGAGCTGGATCACTCCTC
>JAPDVR010000011.1:2123218-2125718 GCA_026230005.1 Gila orcuttii
CATACGCGCTCTGTGCGCTCTGTTTTGAAGCGTTCGTGGTGAAATATTATTAAAAGCCTATATATGTTTTATACCTATCCTGTACAATACATTTAAAATAAGTATGATTTAATTGTATATTATTTCTGTGTTGTGTAGTGTAGGCTATATAAATATATACACTTCTGAATTCTTGACATTCATATACAAATATAAAATTGTGAAATGTATGATTGCGTGATTGAATTTTATAAGAGTACTAATAGTAATTTGTTTTTATTTACATGTTTAGTTTTTATAAAATTACTGTGCAGATTTTTTCAAGAATTACTTTTGCTGCTGATTTATACACTCATTAAGTTTAATCAAAATACATTTATGTAATATTTAAAGGTGTTAACTGTAATCTTACACTGCAAAATGATAACTTACAAAGGATTAAATTCATCACAATTATGGATATTTGCGAGGGCTTCGATAACCTCTCTCTTTTTTGACCATACATGTGTTTGCATCCCTGAATAATAATAATAATAATAATAGACACAAATACATGTATGCGTAAATCAATAAATGTGGAAAAAATACTATTACCCTATAAATAACTAAATAAATAAATAAAAGTATAAATAATAATTCATTTTTTGTTTTTATACATTTCTTTCTTTATTTATTTATTTATTTATTTATTTATTTATTTATTTATTATGCCAGGTTTGGCATTCCATAATATCGCTTCGGGATATATAATAGCTGTCGCTGCATGGAGAAATCGTCGAATGAATAATCATTATTCAGTGTTTCACAGGAAGCAGAATCACTCGCGCGCGTGTGTGTGTGTGTGTGTGTGTCAGTCTGCCGTGGGTCTGTTTCAGTCTGAGGTGAAGACGCACGTGCTGCTGTTGGCCGACAGAGGGCGCGCGGACTCAGACCCGCTTCAGGAGCGCTTCAGGGATCTCGCGCCAAAATACACTGGCAAGGTAATAAATAAACGAGCGATTTTCCCGCGTTGAACCGATGGAGAAAGTGTTCTTTAAGGGGATGATGGGGTAAAGTCGCACTGTTTTACTCTCTAATGGGATTAAGAGCTTCTGAACTGATTACTCAAGCGCTCCGCCCACTTGACCCTAATATTCTCCTGATATTAATGTCAGATCATTCCAGGATTCTTCCAGAACTTTCAGAAATAGTGGAAAGTGTATGAGACTGATTTGAGGAAAATCTTTTAGTTTAAAGCGACTGACTATTCACTTTATAAAATATACACTAATCAACATTTGGATCCAAACCTTTCATCAAAGTTATAGGAATACATGAATTTTAAACAATACTTGTCTTAGGACAACTTTGATGAACTTTTTGATCCACTTCAAATGTTGACTACTGTAATTACAAGATAATTAGGGCCTACATTTTACACTCAGAGTAATATTTATCTGGCACAAAAACAATTGAGGATCTCAGTCTGGAATACTGAACAGATACTGAACATAAAACATGCAAATTAATAGGCTATAGCTGAGTAAAAAACAGCAGTAGGCCTATTTAAAAAAAAGAAATTCGATACATAAGAATAACAAAATGAATCGTGAACTCTTATTTGATTTGAAACAGTTTCAAGACTTCCCGAAACGACATGAGCTAGAGACGTGATCACTGTTTGTGATTTTAGTGCAGATTGTTGAATGTTTTTTGTGAAATGCAGATGTTGTTTGTGCTGGTCAACGGCAGAGAGAAGTCAAACGCCCGCGTGCTGGAATACTTCGGCCTAAAGTCACATGACCTGCCACGGATCGGCATTTATGATGGCACCTTGGACAAGAAATGGCTCATGCCGTCTGATGAAATCACCACTGAGCGCGTGCAGACCTTCTGTGACTCTTTCCTGGCCGGAGAACTGCAGGTGAGCCCATACACTGAAGTATTTCATAAGATGTTATCAACACTGTATGAACACACTGAGTGTCTTCTTTCTAACAGAAGCAGAAAGAGGCTGAAACACCTGAAGACAAGACTGAACTATAATAGGATCCTTCATTTCTTTCAATAAAAATATTAAATGAAATACAGTGGATCCTGTTTGGAGTTCATTATAGGACCTTTTTATCAGTGATTATCAAACAACATAACTCCACTATTAATTGCCATTTGTTTGACATTTAGGGTTTTTTTTATTTCTGATCTAAGCACATTTATAATGGAGCTTTGTGCGTACTTAAAAATATGTTCTAAAAATGTTTTTAATGTTCCATTATGTTACGAAAACTTAATTTCTGAATGTCCCATGAACGTTCAAAACGTTCCTTTTTTTATTTGAACGTTAATGGAACATTGTATCATTCTTCAAACATTTAGGGAACGTTACTTTTGAATGTTCTTGGAACTTGGTTCTTGAAATGTTCATAGTTACATTTAAAAAATAACAAACATCCAACTGAAACATTTCAGGAAAAAAACTCCATGAACGATGAATAAATAATGCTTTTATGCTACATTATTAAAGACCAGATAACTTTGAACG
>JAPDVR010000011.1:2213218-2338218 GCA_026230005.1 Gila orcuttii
GCCAAAACTCATTTGCCTCTGTATGATGCTCACACACACACACACACACACACACACACACACACACACACACACACACACACACACACACACACACACACACACACACACACACACACACACACACACACACAGGTTACACCAGGACAGGTCACACCAGGACAGGTCACATCTCTGTCTGTGTGTTTTCATCTGTTGTCATTATATGTGACAAAAGGTTCCATGTGGCAATAAATATTGAGTCTGTTGTCCATCATCAACGGTCCTCCTATCTGATTGGTCAAACTGGATTTTTGTATTTGTATTTTGTATTTATATATATTGTATTTGAAAGCTTGTATTTGTGTTTGTCCCAGACAGTCAGTGCTGTGTATTAGTGCTGTGATTTATGACTCTTTCTGCAAGATACATACACTGGTGATTACACCAGTAGGTGGCGACACGTGACTGTTTCTGTAAGAGAATTATTTTAGTCATTCATTGAACAGATATGTTCAAAGACACTGATTAATTCAGGAACAAAACAAGTGACTATGAGTGAACAAACATTGAATAATTTAGGAACAAAACCAATGAGTCATTGATTGATTCATTCAACCGATTCGTTTGAAATCATAATGCTGAATACGGAACTGCATATTAGTACTACTAACTTTTTGTTTGGAACTATTTTCGTTGTGGGAGCAAAACGTTTTTTATCTAAAATGTAAGTTACTCCATTTTAACATAGTTTATTAAAATATAAGCAATATCACACAATAGTGCTACTTTCTATAACTCAAATAACTTTTGTCATTTCTAATCCTAACACGATTACTGTATTTTCTTTATTGCTGCAATTCTGTCTCTGTCTTCGTTTTTTCATTACAGTAACCGCACATTCTATAAAGCACTCTGAGATCCTAAACTCAAGACCTAAACCCAACAAAACAAAAATGTAGAGAGGCTTCAAAAGAAACTGCAGTGCAAAACACAATCTATGATCAATACAGTATACGGTCTGTTGTATAAGGGTATACCTGATACATATAAAATAATGCAGTTCCTGTAATTCCATCTAATGTTAGTGTTTTTATGACATGATTGACTAAATCTTCCTGTTGGACAAGAACATATGTTAGAGTTTTGAAAAATTATTTGATTTTGAGACATGTTTGCAGTGTTTTGGTAGACATAGTGCTAGTGTATTATTGTATTTTGAAAATTAGTGTTGGAGTTTAGTTTACAATGTGTGATTTTGAGCATGAAATTAACTGTTTTGCCAATTGTGTGTTGTAGGTGTGTTGGTGCGTTAAGAGTTTAGGAAATTTGTTAAAAGTATTGAAAAAATTGTCATAGCGATTGAAAAAAGTACTTTTTAAATTAGTACAATCAAAATAAGGAAATCTTCAGAGCTGTCACTTTCTCATTTCAAGATTTTTTCTTTTTCGTGTGTTTTATATTGCAGATCGACATAGCTATGTGTGTATACGGTCATTTTTGCTGAACGTTCTTCACTGGATGCATCAAATCAAACGCTTCAAATCAGCAGCAGCACGAGCACGTGTAGTCGCTACATCAGAAGCAGAACGGGTAACGCAATGTATAGCAACTCATTAATATGAGTCACATCTGCATTCAAACAAAGCCCCTCGTGGATTATTGCTCTGTCTGACTGTCTATTAATGATATATAGAGCAGACAGGAGGAGATTGTGACAATGACCTGACGCAGGTCAGACTCGAACCTGAATCCCTATGAGCCAACAGCTCAATATTATGGCATTCTATGTGCAATTTCATACATCTGCATGCCATTTAAGGTTAAATGTAATTGCCTCTTAAAGCACACCTGGCCCCAGAATGGCCCATTTAAGTTAAACTGGTTAGTGGTTTGGGGACAAATTTATTGATATGCGTCCCCAGATGTTAGTTAAATATGGCTTGTTTTGGGCACAAGCTCAAAAAGAAAAGTGGCTTGAAAACTCTTTTAGAGTTTAGGTTAGTCATTATAATGAGCTTTAAATAAAAATCATACAACTCTATGGTATGTTCTCAATCACACAAACATCCGTATATATTCCACATATATCGGCCCGCAACTGAAGCGGAGCATTATGGGGGATCCCTGTAAATCCTAATGACATGTTTCATGTGATGTAACCCACATTGTGTTTACTAAGGCAGTGTATATATTTAGATAGAAAGGAAGCAAATGGGTATTTTTCTTTAAACGTGCCCCACTAATATCCGCAGAATCGACTCTTACATAACAGACACACAGGGATCCACAGGTTTTTTCCTGTGAGATTTTCCTCGTACACTAGTGCTTTTCAATCCCAGAGTGTCCATCTGACCTGATCCTGGAACATTTGGACCCTGGAATGACCATAGCTCAGAGTTTGGAGGAAAAATATACGTTTTACATTTAGAAGCATCGCCTACATTTCCCACAGATATGGCGAGCGTTTCGTAAAACTCAGCCAGCGACGGGTCACTCTGTGACGGGCCGTTCAGGGCATGTTTGTTAGTGGTTTGGCTCAGTTTCCCAGGTTTAGATGCATGTGTGTCTGTTTGCCAGCCTGCGGTTGCTGGAACACACATGTGTGTGTGGGTGTGTGTGTGTGTGTGTGTGTGTTGTTATTGGAATGCAGAAAGGGGCAAGGACGTTACTCAATTCTCAAACCAATCACAAACTCTAGCACCCGTGTGTGTGGGTGACAGTGAGAGTATAAACACACCGGCGACCGGACGGATGACAGACACAGAAGAAACGAACACCATCTACTGAGAGAAGAACCCGAGACCTGAGGAACCATGAAGACTCTGGCGCTCCTGTTTGTCTGCGCTCTGCTGTCTGTCTGCACGTCTACGGGAGGTGAGACACGCTCATTATAACCTCTCGAAGCTCGTTGTGTAGGTGAGCCCTTAACAGTGTGTTCTGCGTGTGTCTAGTGTTCACAGAGCCTGAACCTGCAGATGTGGTGGTTCCTCCATCAGTATCTCCTACTGAAACTGCCTCTTCATCTTCATCCTCATCCGCCTCAGATTCCTCTTCATCTTCATCTGAGTCCAACTCTGCATCTGATTCTGCATCCGATTCCACATCCGACTCTACGTCTGATTCTGCCTCAGATTCATCCTCTTCCTCATCTGAATCAAACTCTGTCAGCGCTGAAGGTGAGAAATAACCCGTCTTGTGTCTATATGTGTTTTTTATTCAGTCAATTTGGTGCAGTAAAAGTGTTTTTGTGTGTTTTCAGGCTCGCCTGCCACTCATGTGCTGCTGAAGAGAGACGTGGCGGCTTCACTCCTGAGACACCGGAGAGCAGGAGCACCGGCGGCCGATCTGAGTCCTCAACAGCTGGAGAGGTGACTCACACACACACACACACACACATACACACACACACACGGACGGACACACACACGGACGCATGCACACACACACACACACACACGGACGGACACACATACAGACGCATGCACACACACACACACGGACGGACACACACATACACACACACACACGGACGGACACACACACGGACGCATGCACACACACACACACACACACGGACGGACACACACACACACACACACGGACGGACTCACACGGACACATGCACACACACACACACACACACACACACACAGACGGACGCATACACACACCCACACACACACACACACACGGATGGACACACACACGGACGCATACACACACACACACTCACACACACACACACACACACACACAGGGAGGGACACATGCACGCACACACACACATGAACACACACACACACACACACACACGTAAACATTGAGTGTGTTCACGGCACTGGGACTGTTTACTCAGCTTGTATTTGTGTTTGTCCCAGACAGTGACGTGATTTATTACTTTTTCTGCAAGTTACATAGTTACACCAGTAGGTGGCAACACGTGACCGATTTGTTCAAAGACACTGATTAATTCAGGAACAAAACAAGTGACTGTGAGTGAGTCATTGAATAATTCATTGAACAGATTTGTTTAAAAATATTGAATCATTTAGGAACAAAACCAGTGAGTCATTGATTGATTCATTCAATCGATTCCTTCAAAAACATAATGTTGAATTTGAAACTTCATACTAGTATACTACAACTTTTACCATATCTTTCTATGGCAGAAACAGTAAGAGTAGAATGCTAGTATGTTGTTCAGAATTTAGCAATAATTTACACAAGTAAGTGACTGATTCTTAAACTGATTTGTTTAACAACATGAAAAATTAGTAATTGAATCATTCATTTAACCAATTCGCTGATTCATTCAGAAACTAACGGAAACTGGGTTTTCTGTCTTTGTTTAGAATTATATACATCATTCATGTAACTTTCATTTACGTAATGTTTTTTTTATTGTTATACTTGTTACATTCCCATGTTTGCAAAATTATAACATGGAATGTTCCTTTAACGTTCACAGTACCAAGAAAAAAACGTTCAAAGAACATTCAAAGAACTTTTTAATAGCTTAATGGTTTAAAAACTTATATTTTTGTTTGCTGACACTGATCACATTACTTGATTTGTTCACAACTGCTGGTGAAGAAAAGTTTGTGCTGTGATCCTCATGGTGATGTTTTTGTCTTTCTGTCCTCCAGTTTGCGAGAGGTGTGTGAAGTGAATCTGGCCTGCGAACACATGGCTGAAACGGCTGGGATCGTAGCGGCTTATACAGCATATTATGGACCAATCCCATACTAACACACACTTTCTCCATTGACTTCTGATGCTTTCTGACTGATATGTTTTACCCCTAAACCCCCCTTTCTGTCAAGACATGTAGTGTGTTTTTTACGCCTGCCATGCAACTTAATGTAGGTGATTTCAGGTTTTGCTGTCACAATTCCTCATGTTTTAGTGATTGAGACATGAGTACAATTAGTTATTGAAGTGTGTTAAACTGCTTTATATTAGTATGCATATGTATACAAGAAAATCATAGGTAGGATAACTTCATTAGACACTTTAAAAAGATTTCAGTAGTGGATCATGTTAGTGTTGTGAATCAAAGGTGCTATTTCACACTGACTGAGGGCAGAATTATTTGTCATGTTCTGTATATAAAACACATGTTCAGTTGACATTTTTGTCAATAATACTTCATTTTTTGTGCACATAATACTTGTATAGAGCGTATACTGTAATAAAAAAATATATAATTATACTGTCAGATTGTTTCTTGTGTTATGATTAAATTTATATTAATCATAAATTATGGCACTTCATTATTCACGCGATATTTGACAATCGCTCTGATATCGATCGATCGCACTTCCTTCACGTGAACGCGCGTTCATGGTTCAGTCAGACGTGAACGCGCAGCGTCAGTCACACACACATTTTACCTCACAGATGGAGTTTCTCATCGGCAGCGCGTTTTCGTCTCCTGTCGGACAGCGAATCCGTAAGTTTTGTACAGTAATAATATTTCGTTGGGACACTACTTTGTTTTTGTGCTGCAGTGGCTTAATAACTTTTTAAGTGTCGCGCGCGTGACGTGACGGAGTGATCAGTCGCGTCTCACGCGCAGAGAAACTGAACCGAGTGATGCTTGAAAACTAGGGCGTATAATTATATAGAAGAGTAAAGTGATTCTGTCTGTTAATCAGAAAGTGTCAGTATGATGAAGTCAGGCTGGTGTTTAATTATTGTCAGATGGGACTATTGTTTCAGCTGTAATCATGACGGACAAAGTTCATTGTGCTGCAACTGTGTCAGAAAGCTTCGTTACTTTTTAACTAGGCTAAATAATGACACTTCCTCTTTTCACTTTCTTCACAGTATTTTTTTTCGTTTTCACATTAATGTAAAAGCACCTCTGAAGAATGTGGTTAAAAGCAGCTGACAGTCACATGAAAGAGAGAAAGAGAGAGAGAGTGTGTGTGTGTGTGTGTGTGTGTGTGTGTGAGGTCTCAGGGTGAAGCTCATGTTTGCTGTATTCACGTGGTTTGGATCAACTGTGAGGCAGAGAAATAGTTTACAAACTGTACAAACTCAATTTATTAAGATTTTTTTGCATTGCGACATTATCAAGGTTAAAAAATATTCAAGGTTACTTGTGAAACCTCATTTCTCTCTCTCTCTCTCTCTCTCTCTCTCTCTCTCTCTCTCTCTCTGTTATATATATATAACATTGATAAGGTTATCATAAATGTTTCTTGATTATCAAGTCATCATATTATACTGATTTCTGAAGGATCATGTGACACTGAAGACTGGAGTAATGATGCTGAAAATTCAGCTTTGATCACAGGAATAAATTACACTTTACTATATATTCACATATAAAACAGCTGTTTTACGTTGTAATAATATGTCAGTATTTGTACTTTATTTATCAAATAAATGCAGCATTGGTAAAAAGAAGAGGATTCTTTCAAAACATAAAAAAATCCTAATTATTCCAAACTTTTGACTGCCTGTGCACCAAAGTAAGCTATTTATGTGAATGTCCCGGACTTCTGATTAATAGGTAAATAACTTGAGGAATAACAAAAGTGCAGTAAACAGTAAAACTAGTTTGTTATATAAAACTATTGTGTTTATGATTAGGATAATAAATTAAAATAATATGATTAAATTCCAGTTCGCATTATTATACGGCTAGAATAACTGGAAGCGAATGAGACGGCAAGCCTCGCTCTTTAAAGTTACAAATGCTTGCACTGCAGTTTCATTAAAAATAAGGTTGAATCTGTCAGTATTAAAGGTCACATTTCTCCTGACATTATCTAGATGAAAACCCCAGTTTCACTCCTTAAAAGACCATGACATTTTGTAATTCTGGGTATTTTATTTTGCTGCTTTGCCTTTGTCATATGAATTAACCGTTTTGTACGTGGTGCTCACTGGTTGTGTGTGTGTCAGAGACGGCCACCAGCGCTGCGCTGCAGACGGAGGACTGGAGCCTCAACCTGGACATCTGTGACATCATCAACGAGACCGAAGACGGGTGCGGCGCGCATCACTTCCTGTTATTATACAGCGCATCCGGAAAGTATTCACAGCGCTTCACTTTTTTCACATTTTGTTATGTTAAAGGCTCATTCCAAAATGGATTAAATTCATTATTTTCCTCAAAATTCTACAAACAACACCCCATAATGACAATGTGAAAGTTTGAAATCTTTGCAGATTTATTAAAAATAAGTATTCACAGCCTTTGCCATGTCACTCAAAATTGAACTCCGCTCCTGTTTCCACTGATCATCCTTGAGATGTTTCTGCAACTGGATTGGAGTCCTCCTGTGGTAAATCCAGTTGATTGGACATGATTTGGAAAGATACACACCTGTCTATATAAGCTCCATCAGTTAAAGGTGCTGTATGTAACTTTTTTACTCTACTAAAGCATAAAAATACCATATGTTTGCAGATATTTAGGAAACATTCTGAAAAACACTTCTACAGACAGTTATTTTACTTCCATGTTGTCAGTTGGTTTTTGTTTTGATCTGTGTGACTCCGCCCACTGCCAGTTCAGCCAATAGTATTTCGACAACCGAGATGCCGGTTGGCGGGAAACACAAGCTGTGTCCGAAACCGCTCACTCGTTCACTCATTCACTAATCCGTATATAGTGTATGGCAGTTGAGTGCACTATATCTGCAAGCAGTGAACGAAATGAAGTGAGTGAATTCGGACGCTGACGTTTACACTGTGCGTCGGAGAGCTGGAGCTGTCTTCACAGGCTTCGTCACACGTAGTAATAAAACTCCATTTATCTTACGTTACTTACTTTATAAAATAATATTAACAACAATAACAATCATAATGACTTTATTTTGTAATTATACATACCTCCGTGCCAGATTTGTAGTTTCATCGATTGAAATTGTAACTCTCACGCTCACAGATGACTTGGTCGCTGAGCGCCTCAGGCGACCGTTATTATATTCGAATGTATACGCTTTTACGATTAACGGATATTTTTCAAATCATCCACCAAATTATCATCTCTCCCTTTACAGTTTAACGAGTTAACAACAATGCCACAAATTATCAAAACAGCTGGCTGTTAGTAAAACACATTAAATTGTGTTAATGCCTAAATAATATATTTTAATAAAAAAATTATATACAGGTCTATATAATTTATCTTATAAATATAATTTCATTTAATTTTAAAATTCATCTATATAATATTGTAATAATGTCAAGTAATTATTAATAAAAAAAAATAAAACTAGCATGAAATAAATGTTAAAGCAGGAATAAGAAAGCTGTAAAGTAATCTTTGGTTTAAACAGTTCTCTCCGCATTGGATTGTGGGAAATAGTGCTTCAGCAAGTGTACATCGAATGTACACTCGAATTCAGAGAGGATTGTGGGTAAAAGTAGTGAATGAATGTAGGGAATAATGTCGTTCATTCAGAATTCGGACACCACTACAAAATGGCCGACACCCGATATAGTGCACTATTTAGTGGATAGGGAGCGGTTTCAGACACAGCTACAGCGTATCGCAGCCGTGGAAACCAGCAACAAACTGGGTCAGAGATTGCAGATTCCACACAACCTAAAAAGCCTCGATATCCATCTAAAAATCTCTGAACGAGAGCATATTAAACGCAAATAAATCAACTCATTAACTTACAGTCTGTAAGTCTCCTCCGCTTTCGTTGTCAATTGCGCTCGTTCCTGTTGCGTGTCCTCAAACTAGGGTGACCACCATCAAACAAACCAAATGTGAGACGATTATAAGTTTGTGTGGGACAATGTGGGACATGTTATCAACACCAACAAGTTATCTAACTTAATAAAAACATTTGTATTCGGCCTTTCAGCTGATAAAAATTCTTTGTTCTTTAGTCCCTTCCAGAAAACACCATTACATCACAATGTAACATAACATGTCTTTATTTAACATGAGATTTAAATTCAACATCAATGAGCCCAAAGGCATCATGCAGATCACTATTCCTGAAACACTTCTGACCAAGTCCAACTAAAATCCAACTAAATAAATTATGAACAAATAAAATATAAACCATCATGAATTTAGATCATTGACAGTCTTATATATTAAGAATATATTAAACCAAAAACGTTCATATTTTTTAGAAAGGATGTGAATTAAAACATCAAAGCTGATAAATTCTGTTAAATTAAAAATTTAATTTACCGAATTATCCATTTGTTTTCTGACAGAAACACATGGAACGAATCACCGCTCCACATTTTGATTGACAGCGTCACACCCCACTAGTGACCGTGTTTACTCCTGTGCTTCAACCGCTGGATAGGATTTTTAAACCGGCTGTTGTATTTGTACTTCTGACGAAGCGCTGTTAAATACAGGTGAAAAACTACGCCGCAAAAAGAATAAATAAAATGCTTTCTTAAAAAAGCAAAAGAACGCATGCACGTTTTCTTAATATGATCATTAAAAACCAACAGACTGATGAAAATGCAGGACATTTTCTCAATATGCGACGTGCGGGACAAGGGGTGAAAATGCTGTGCGGATCAACGCAACGCAGGACGGGTGTCACACTACACGCGTGAGTGTCGAGTCTGAGAAGGAGGAGGCGGGGAAACAACGATCTCCGATGTTTTGAATGTGCACTGCAGTACCGATTGCGACCACTAGCTGTCATTCTTACAGACTGCCCCTTTAACAGTGCATGTACGAGCACAAACCAAGCCATGAAGTCCAAGGAATTGTTTGTAGACAGGATTGTATGGAGGCACAGATCTGGGGAAGCTTTGAATTTCTGCTTATTTCAACCCAATAGAGAGCCTAAGCCCCTCCCCTTCCGGTGCACCATGGGACCTTATTTCGGAGAAATATTGTATGGTAGTCAATGGCGAGAGACAACAAATATTTGGATCCCGTTTGAATTGTGCCCTGAATTACACATATGATGTTTGTCAATTTAAAAGATACATTTTAAAGTCAAGAAAATCAGAGTTTGATGTAAAACTGTTGAGGTATAAGACTGTGAAAATTACAAAGTCTACAAACCCAAAAGGCGCACATGTGACGTCATACCTTTTCTATCAATGAATGAAGCTAACTTTACTGAAGCTAACTTTACTGAAGCTAACGTCTGTCATGTTTTCTACAGTCTAACGTTATAATCGTAACGTTACGCCGTCATGCCTGTGTGTTTTGTGCCAGACTGCACACACACGAGCTTGGTGACGTACACAGTGTGAGACGAGAGATGTAGTTCATTGAGCGATTTTCACATAAAACTAAATGTTACTCTTCTGTTTTATGACAAACTGTGACTTTCTTGACTTTAATAATTATCTTTTAAATTGACAAACATCATATGTGTAGTTCAGGGCACAGTTCAGACGGAATAAAAAGATAAGTTGTCTCTCGCCATTGACTATCATACATATTTTTTCCGAAATAAGTTCCCATGAGCCGGAAGCGGAGGGGCGGGGCTCAGGCTCTCTATGACTACAGTGGCCTTCATCATCCATAAATGGAAGAGGTTTGGAAGCACCAGGACTCTTCCTAGAGCTGGCCGTTGCCATTATGGGGTATTGTTTCTAGAATTTTGAGGAACATAATAAATTTAATCTGGAAATTGGAATAAGGCTGTAACGAAACAAAATGTGGAAAAAGTGAAGCGCTGTGAATATTTCGGGATGCACTGTACTGACGTCTGTCTCTCCCTGTCATCTGACTTTTTGTGTTGTTTTTCAGGCCCAAAGATGCAGTGAAAGCTTTAAAGAAGAGGATTGTGGGTAATAAGAATTTCAGGGAGGTGATGCTGGCTCTGACCGTGAGTGTTTTATACATCACTTCCTATAATGGAGTGAATCGCATGTGTGTGTCCTTCATCATAAGACGGCTGCCGTACGGGATCGATATCCTGTCTAAAGTATTGCGGCCACGGATCAAAAAATAATAGGCGTGAATCAAAAATGTAAAAATATATTGCACAAACTGAAAAAATTTATGCAAAATGATCAGAATAGCGAACAATGTGGTCACGGATCAAAATACAATAAGCGCGAGTCAAAAAATAACAAGCATGAATAAAAACTTTAAGCAGATTAAAAATTATTTTGCACAAAACTTAAAGCAGCACTATGCAGTTTTTTTAGCTTAACTGAACAGCTTCAGAGTTATTGGAATGGTTATATGACTCTTTTCGGGTTGAATGGTGAGTGCGGTGAATGGTGAGATTTTTGAAAGAAAGCGCGGTCGGAAGAGTCTAGAAAAAGGAAAGGAGAATCTGACAGGGTAGAACCAGAGAATGTCTAATAAGGCAAGACCGCTCTGGTAGAACTATTTCTCCTAGTCATCTGGATACAAGATGAAACCAATCAATCCCAGAGAGCGTTCGATGCTGGTGCTTCTGTCTCAGTGTGTTTGGGAAACGAAGCCTTGATGACAGAGAAACAATCGAGAGTTATTTCGCAATAAACAAATTAAAAGTTTACATAACGGTTGAAAATGTTGACGTCAGTAAGATTTGTTTAATGAAATTAATATTTTTATTCAACAAGGATCGATGCATTAAATTGATCGAAAGTGACAGTCAAGGGTTTTACACTAGTTAAAAAAAAATATTTCATATAAATGCTGTTCTTTCAACTTTGTTCATCAAATAATTTTGCTTAAAATGTATCATGGTTTCCACAAAAACATGAAACTGTTTTCAACATTGAAAATAATAAGAAATGTTTCTCGAGCAGCAAATCAGCATATTAAAATGAATTCTCATCATGAAGGATCATGAAGACTGGAGTAATGATGCTGAAAATTCAGCTTTGATCACAGGAATAAATGACAGAATAGCCTATGTTAAATTGTAATAATGTTACAGTTTTTACTGTATTTTTGATCAAATAAAGGCAGAAGAGAATTAAAAATCTTACAGACCCCAAACTTTTGAACAGTAGGCTAGTGTATAATAGTACATTTACTATAATTAGGGTAGTTTTGTAAAAGTCACTGATTAATTACAGGCGAGTTGAGAGCACAAATCACAAAATATTTAGTGGTCATGAAAACGTATTCAGATTTAGCATATTGATGATGCATTCACCTCATAAATCATGACACACTGCTCTAGCACAGGAAGTGCATGTAAGTTCAAGTGCATACTTTTAAAATTAAAAAGTATTGGTATCGGTTAGTGATGCACCGATGTGAAAATTGTGGCCGATACCGATAACCGATATTAATATTGCTGTTTATGGCCGATACCGATATTTACCGATGTCGATATCTCTGTATAGAAAACACATTTTTATGATAATCAAATAAAGAGCTATTTTCCAAAACACTTTTTTTTTTTTACTTTTGTAATTATTTTCAGAAATTACTGATATTGGGCACCTTTACCTGTGTGCAAAATATGTCATGAGATTTTCAGAGGAAAAAATAAATATTTATATAAAAATACATTTTTATAAAGGATACAAGTGTGTCCTGAATTCACACTATGAATAAGCCAACCCTGAGTATTCTCAATAAACATCTAACTCACTTGAGACCAAGTCACTGTATTCTGTGAACATTGTACAACAGTTCAAAACTTTAAAGTACAGTACTGTCCTACTAAGGCAAAAGACCTTAACTTCTATTTTATAGCACAATGTTATGATAACACTTAAAATGTAATCAATATTAACCCTATTAGACTCACTATGATAAAAATGGCTTCACATGTATAAACAAGAAGTTGAAGTAGTGAGCATAGTTGGAATGTCCTGAATGAACAAAATGACGGAGTATGTTTTTATGTTTCCACTGTTCGATCTCGCCCGCGCCTCTCTCTCTCTCTCTCTCTCTCACACACACACACACACACACACACACACACACACACCCACAACCACAACATATTCCAGCATTGCAATCTTGACGTCGCACGGTCGCAGACAGTTCATAATAGTCACAGAGCTTCAGAGCTAAGGCAGGGCTACAGATTAGGTGTCCCTAAAAAACTGTAACGTTATCTAACAGTTAGTAGTTCCACATTGTAATGGATTTGCTTTCTCGTCGGTTGTTTGACATGGATTTTAACCAGGGTTCAACAAAAGGTAGGCTTTAAATTACTACATTCCCGCTGCTGGTGTATAATGGGTGTGTCGTTGCGGCTCCAACTGACCAACTCGCGTAGTTTTCAGTCAGTGGACTGTCATTGACAGGCGAGAGCTAGCATTTTATTTCAGTTGTAGCCTACATGTAGCCTTACGGGCTGTGAATTAAGATATCCTACAACCCTGCTCTAATGCAGCGCTTGTTACTAGATAAGTTGTTGATTATGGCTCGAAACGTGTTTGTGTCTAGTTTGTGAAGTAGCATCGCTAGCTAAAGGCTACCGCTAGCTATTACTGGATTTTAAAGATTATCTTTTTTATGCACCCATGTCGTGTGTCATTCTTACCTTGATCATTTTCATCATCATTTCCCCCCGAGAGTATGCCATTATTCAGTAATCTAACAAAAGCAATCACTGTGAAACATGTAACTTACATGTGTGTCTGAGGTGATTTAATTGCTACATCATAACCCCGTAACTCCAGCGCGACAATACTTTGATGGTCGGTCAGAACAAGGCAGAGTGGCATAACTTGCCGCCTCCAGCACCTGCTTTAGCACATTATGTGTGTGTAATGTATGCGCGCGTGCAAAAACAAACATCCCCGCCGGCCCCACATAAGCCTACACACACGTCAAATACACAGGAATGATTATCGGCCTGTTCACATCGGCCCTATTTTGACATCGGAACGATACCGATGTGTAAAAAATTGACCATATCGGCCGATATTATACCGATATTGTTAGTGGCACCCTTGCCACTAACAATAATAATACAAACAAATATTATATTAAAAAAAAAAATTGGCGGAGAAGTGGTATGCGGAGTTTCCTTTGCAGCGCCTCATACGCATTTAACGGTTCTGGTACGCACTAGCAGCAGTTCGCGCGAGTCTCTTCAAACGAGCAGCAGGTAACGTTTAAGCTAATACGGAAAATTACATTTATCCTACCATCACCATGCTACTCTAAAAGTTGCTGCAGCATGCGAGTTATTCTTAACTACAATAAAAGTATAACTCGATTTCATACGCATTCTGAGTGACAATGTCATTCGTTTTTATCCAAGTGCAAGGGGAAATACATCTAACAGTTAGTTTCAATGAAATCTTAAGTCCATGTCCAACTCTAAATTGTAAGGAACTTATATCTTTGATTTCATAGTAACGCTTTACAATAAGGTTAATTTGTTCATTACTCATGTATGAACTAACATGAACTAAGTTAACCATGAGCAACACATTTGTTACTGTAGGCTATATCTTAGTTAATACTACAACTGTTAATTGTTTATTCATGTTATGTCACAGTCAGTGCATTAACTAATGATAACAAATACAACTTTTGATTTTAATGTTTTAGTAAATGCTGAAATTCATTTTAACTAAGATTAATAAATGCTGTAGAAGTGCAGTTCATTATTAGCTAATGTTAACTAATGAAACCTTATTGTAAAGTGTTACTGATTCATGATAGCTAACACTGTCTTTCATACATATAATACATACGTACATTAAATTTACAACATCAACAAAACTAAAAATTAATTTTCCATAATTACCTTCTTGATTCTCACTGTTTTGTTTGGTAAAGTAAATTATATTTAGTAATATTATCATAATTTCCCTATTTTCATTTGATGTGTTATGTATTCTAATAGTATCAACATATTTTCTTAGATTTTCTTTTTGGTCCCTCCGCCCCTGCCCCTGAGGAGGTCTGTGCACGCCACTGATCGGATCGATACCGAATTCTGCAGTATCGCCCACCCCTATTGTAAATAGTGTAAATGAGCGCAATTTGCAAACTATTATGATAAATTGCAATAATCATGTCTAACGACATCATAACGGACATTGTTACGAAATAATGCGACGTACATGATGTAACTTTATTAATAATGTCATCTGGCATTTAGGCTCAGGTAAGCCTAACGCGGTAGGCTACTTTATTATTATGAAGTGCAGAGGCCGTGAGTGCAGATACGCTCTGCGTGAGTTGTATAGTTAAATACAAGTACTCTACAGCGACTCTAGGGGCGCTGTTTGACAAAAACGGAAATCCTGCATAGTGCCGCTTTAAACTTATGTTCATGCTTTTTTTTAAATTATGTTTTCCTTGGTTTTATGTATTTTGTGCTCTCTTACATTTTATGCTCATATTTTACTCTTTTGTACCCTTGTGCTGTTTTTCTCTTCGCTCTTCTTTCCACGTTCTGCGCTTGCTTTTCCAAATGTTGCAGGTCGAGTTTCATGTAAATTAGGGCGGGCTGAAGCGTCACCATTGGTCCACTAGTTCTAGATTGACAGCTCCTCCTCTAGCCAATCAATCGATATTGATCCCATACTGCCGATGTGTGTGTCAGGTTCTGGAGACGTGTGTGAAGAACTGCGGCCAGCGTTTCCATGTGTACGTCTGCGCTAAAGAGTTTGTGGAGGGCGTCCTGGTCAAAGCCATCCTGCCCAAAAACAACCCACCCATGATCCTCCACGACCGGGTGCTGAGCCTCATCCAGGTGAGTCCCACTGCAGGTGCTCATATTACAGGGGTCATACAAGTACTTTTTGAAATGTAAGTCCTGAAAATCAGCCATATTTATGAAAAGGTACTTGAAAAGCGCTTGAATTATTGAAAGACAATACATGTGAAATTAGTGTTTAATTTTATCGATAAAGCAATCTTTTCATACATAATGAAGCTGCAGCCCGTCTGATACAGATATAGAACCATGTCACATGACTATGAGTGTGATATTGCTCATAAATATCAAAGTATATGATACATCTTTCATTCTTCAGGTCAATCATATATTCATGGGAGAAAAAAATCAGTTTGAATAAAGTTTCCAGTCATTGCATCCGCTGCACTTTATTTTTAGGGATGCACCGAAAGTTCAGCTGCTGAAAATTATCGGCCGGAAATGGCCGAAAAGGCCGAAAATATGCTGTGCCGTGCTGCCCCGCATACAACTGCATGAAGAATAATATATTGATATTTATTATTATTTTAATTTCTGTCCAATTTTTGTTACTTGAAATAAAAGTGGGATTATTTTATTTTTTTAATTCAAAATTAAATGATTGAATTTAATTAAAAAGTTTAATAATAATATAATTATACAAAAAACTAATTTAAAATAATTTTTTTTTTTTTTTACATTTTTGGTTACGGCCAAGTGCATCCAGAATTTTCGGTTTTGGCCCAGAATTTTCATTTCAGTGCATCCCTACTTTATTTGTACCATTTTGTTTTATTAGTTTATTTTGGTTTACCCATTTACCTTTTTAAGAATTTGAAAGATAATAAAGATATTTTTGATAAGTGAGATTTCTGATTTAAAGTCCTTGAAAACCATAAAAGTAGTGCTTGAAAAGTCCTTGAATTTGATTTGACAGTGTCTGTAGAACCCTGTCATGAACGCGCGGCTCCGGTGAGCATTAACGCTCCTCTGTGCTCCTCTGTGCTCCTCTGTGCTCCTCTGCGCTCCTCTGCGCTCCTCTGTGCTCCTCTGCGCTCCTCTGTGCTCCTCTGCGCTCCTCTGTGCTCCTCTGTGCTCCTCTGTGCTCCTCTGTGCTCCTCTGTGCTCCTCTGCGCTCCTCTGTGCTCCTCTGCGCTCCTCTGTGCTCCTCTGCGCTCCTCTGCGCTCCTCTGCGCTCCTCTGTGCTCCTCTGCGCTCCTCTGCGCTCCTCTGTGCTCCTCTGTGCTCCTCTGCGCTCCTCTGTGCTCCTCTGCGCTCCTCTGTGCTCCTCTGCGCTCCTCTGTGCTCCTCTGCGCTCCTCTGTGCTCCTCTGCGCTCCTCTGCGCTCCTCTGCGCTCCTCTGTGCTCCTCTGCGCTCCTCTGCGCTCCTCTGCGCTCCTCTGTGCTCCTCTGCGCTCCTCTGCGCTCCTCTGTGCTCCTCTGCGCTCCTCTGCGCTCCTCTGTGCTCCTCTGCGCTCCTCTGTGCTCCTCTGCGCTCCTCTGCGCTCCTCTGTGCTCCTCTGCGCTCCTCTGTGCTCCTCTGCGCTCCTCTGCGCTCCTCTGCGCTCCTCTGTGCTCCTCTGCGCTCCTCTGCGCTCCTCTGTGCTCCTCTGCGCTCCTCTGCGCTCCTCTGTGCTCCTCTGCGCTCCTCTGCGCTCCTCTGTGCTCCTCTGCGCTCCTCTGCGCTCCTCTGTGCTCCTCTGCGCTCCTCTGCGCTCCTCTGTGCTCCTCTGTGCTGCAGGCGTGGGCCGATGCCTTCAGGAACAGTCCGGCTCTGTCTGGAGTGGTGAGCGTATATGAGGATTTGAGGCGGAGAGGCCTGGAGTTTCCCATGACGGATCTAGACTCTCTCTCTCCCATCCACACACCCAACCGGGTAAATCTCACATTCACCGTCCTCCAGTGTGTGTGTGTGGGGTCAAACATTGCTCTTTCAATTCTTATCAGGGAATTTTACAACAATGTTTTCCAGTCATAGATATTAAAGATCCCCTATTATGCTATTTTTAAAGGTTCCTAATGTTGTTTTAGAGTCTCCTACAATAGTTTTAAATGCATCCAAGGTCAGAAAACATTTTAATTTTCTCGTAATCTCCACTGCAGCATCAGCTCTTTTCTCTTAGTGTCTGAAACGCTTCGACCGAAGATTCAGTCTCTCTAAGCTCCGCCTCTCTGAGAGCTGCTCTGCTCTGATTGGTCAGAAAGCAAACCCTCATTATTATATCTGAATCTCAGCTCTTGATACACAGTGATACGGACAGTGACGATGGCGTGGGTTTTACCGTATCAATCTCAGAAAACAGCGTCTTCTCGACATGAACAACACGAACCAAACTCTTCCGGTTTCAGATAAATTACAGTGATTGAGGGCGGAGCTAAGAGACGCTGTTCAGCCAATCAAGAGCATTATGCAAATGAGTTTCAAACCTACGCAGGATCAGCAGGAAGTGAGACTGAATTACTGACGACTCGTTTCAGTTCAGAATCAGTTTTTTCTTTTGGAAAACAATAACTCGCTTATCTTCACTTTGATCTTTAAAACTTTGCAGAGTTTTTACATTTAAAACAGCATTATTATACACTACATGAAAGGTATTATCCCAAAAAACATAATTGGTGCACTTTAATAAAAAGTCTAGTAGTTTTCTATTGTGAATATATAGATGAGCAGCGTGAACGTTCTGCTAAACGTCGTCTTTTATGCTTCAATGAACAAGTAATGTTGGACCGATGTGAGATGGAGTAAATGATGACAGAATTATCATTATATATTGTAAACTAGCGGTCGTGTGATTAACTCCTGTGTTTCTCTACTCTTCATCATCATCTCTCAGAGTATTCCAGAGAACGGGACGTCTCCCTCATCCGTGTCTCCGTCTGCTTCCAGGACACACACTAACTCGTCACCAGTGGCACACACTCCTCAGTGTGTCCCGTCCAACGGACATCTGACCCCTGCTTCACCTGAGGAGGTACGAACACACCAGCTCTCGTACGCCGACACGAAACTGAAGTTACGCTGGTCTTTTCTCCTCTATTGTGTCGTATATCGAGAGAAACGCTTCAGGAACAAGAACAGATGTGGGCGGGGCTTGATTGTGTCTGTGGGGAATTGATTGGATGGTTGTGGTTTGCTATTGGCTGATCTCATGTGAGTGACAGGTTATAGCCCCGCCCACATCATCAGAGAAGAGAAGCTGGAAGAGGAACTCATTCTCATTCAAGATTACACATACTGTTATTTTAATTTCATCTTAGTCCAGAATAAATCATAGTGTCACACATTTTATAGGCTGCTTGTAACGCTGAATATTAAATCTGTAACTCTAGTTAATTCTGACAAATATGTAAAGCATTTTTTAATATGCCTGAAGGAAACATCACCATCTACTGTCAGAAAAAGCGTGAATATGGAAGCAGAGGAAGGAGTAATGAAAGGATTAAAGCACACTGGTGCTCAGGGGTTAAAGGTCAGGGGTTAGGGTCCTAAGGGGTTAAAGGTCAGGGGTTTGGGTGCTCAGGGGTTAAAGGTCAGGGGTTAGGGTGCTCAGGGGTTAAAGGTCAGGGGTTTGGGTGCTCAGGGGTTAAAGGTCAGGGGTTAGGGTGCTCAGGGGTTAAAGGTCAGGGGTTTGGGTGCTCAGGGGTTGAAGGTCAGGGGTTAGGGTGCTCAGGGGTTAAAGGTCAGGGGTTAGGGTGCTCAGGGGTTAAAGGTCAGGGGTTTGGGTGCTCAGGGGTTAAAGTTCAGGGGTTTGGGTGCTCAGGGGTTAAAGTTCAGGGGTTTGGGGTGTTCCGGGGTTAAAGGTCAGGGGTTTGGGGTGCTCAGGGGTTAAAGGTCAGGGGTTTGGGTCCTCAGGGGTTAAAGGTCAGTGGTTTGGGGGGCTCAGGGGTTAAAGGTCAGGGGTTTGGGTGCTCAGGATGTGACTGGTGTTCCTCCAGAAGCAGAAGCTGAGATCTGAACTGGATCTGGTCCGAGGAAATCTGACCGTCATGACTGAGATGCTGAATCACATCAAACCTGGAGAAACTGCAGCGTCGGACGCAGAACTGCTGCAGGTGTGTGTGTGTGTGTGTGTGTGTGTGTGTGTGTGTGTGTGTATTAGCCTACATTTGAGTAGTCTTGTTTTGATCATCACTAACCTGTGTGTGTGTGTGTGTGTGTGTGTGTGAGCAGCAGCTGTATTCGGTGTGTAAGCAGATGCAGCAGAGGGTTGTAGAGTTAATTCCTAATCTATCAGAGGACGAGATGATCGGAGAACTTCTGCTGATCAATGATGATCTCAACAACGCGTTTATCCGCTATGAGAGGTCTGGCATACACACACTAGCTCACACACACACACACACACACACACACTAGCTCGCTCACACACACACACACACTAGCTCACACACACTAGCTCACACACACACACACACACTAGCACACGCTCACACACACACACACTAGCTCACACACTCACACACACACACACACACTAGCACACGCTCACACACACACACACTAGCTCACACACTCACACACACACACACACACACACACACACTAGCTCACACACACACACACACTAGCACACGCTCACACACACACACACACACACTAGCTCACACACACACACACACACACACACACACACACAGGTGACGCTCCAGTGCAGCGAGAGTGTAACCCAGTGTCCAGATCTTCAGTAACTCTCTCTCTGTATAATGGCAATATGTTTGTCACGTAAAAGAAAATTGAATGACGGGGTCAACTGATGTTTTATCAATTTTAAAAGGACTGATAAAAACACGTGTTAAAATAGAGTAGGCTTATTATAAATTACTTGATAATCTTGAGACTTTTAAATGTAAATGGGAAGTAAATCAATATGCGTGTGAAGTTGATATTGATGGTAACCTGCAAGTTAATTTCTAAGGTGTATAAATTATATATATTTAATGTATAATTTCTCCCTCTCTCTCTCTCTCTCTCTGTGGTTGAAGGTTTGACCGTTTGAACATGCAGAAATCGAACACAGGAGAACAGCCGTTATCTCAGGTAAATCGTCCTCTGTTCTGTCCGACTCGTGATCCTGCGCATGTTTCCTCTAGTGGAAGCGTTCGGTACTGCAGTCGAACACACTCGCACTGAACGCTCATTCACTGAGATATCAGCCTCATCTTTGGAACACAACTGGTTTAGATTTATGGCTTTGACTTTCTCAGTTTTAGAGTAAAATGTGTTTTGGAAAATATATTTTATATAAAAATTTAAAATGGTACTTTTGTGCATATTTCATAACAATAAATGTAAAATTGATAACTTTTTCAAGTTCACTTTAAAAAAAAAATTTAATAATCTGCTTTGTGTCGTCTTTAAAAAGAGACCAAACTTCAGTCTGTGATCCAAAGATTCAAGTTTAAATTTTCAGGTCCATACTCAAAAAGTGAATAAATGAATTATAACTACTGCATAAATATAATTAAGTACCATAAAATTCATAAAAAATACAAAATATTAAAAATATTATTTTTATATAAACTAAAATATATTACCATCATTTCATTTTAATAGAAAAAATTGGTAATTTTTAAAGCGAACAGCACCAGAGGGATATATAAATATATATATATTTATATATACATACATACATATATATATATATATATATATATATACAGATATATGTATAGAGAGATCTTTGCCCTGAGATATGGAAACGTATGGCTTCAACAAAATCATAAATCATTGTTTAGCACTGTCTTCAAAGGTTAAAATAATTTTCATCTGGAGAAAATTAATGAAGTTTTAACTTCCGCCTGCTGCGCTCTATAAACACACAGAGCGGGATTTAGACCAATGAGAATTGATGATGGGCGGAGCTACTCAGCCCAACTGCACAGAAATATAAACCAAGCAACTGATGAAACGTTGTCAAATCATACCTGTTAAAAATTGAGTAAATATCTTGCTAATGCAGCTTTACAATAACATCTATAAAGATCGTTTGTAATTGTATGATTGCATATTGATATTTATCCACATATTTACGCAATGATTTATGTGACCAGACTGAGAATGGAAACCTTATTGACCTTAGCCCTGAGTCTCCATCACCCAATCAGAACACTCCTTCATCTGTCAATCAACACGAGCCCCGCCCTCCATCCGACCTCACAAACCGCTCAGGTGAGAGAGATCCAGTTCTGTATTTTCATGAGTGTAAGAGACCTGGACATAACCTGTGTGTGTGTGTGTGTCTCTGTGTCTGTGTCGGTGTGTGTCTCTGTGTCTCTGTATCTCTGTGCGTCTGTGTCTGTGTCTGTGTGTGTGTGTGTGTGTGTGTGTGTGTGTGTCTGTGTGTCTGTGTCTGTCTGGGTGTGTGTCTCTGTATCTCTGCGCGTGTGTGTGTGTGTGCGTCTGTGTGTGTGTGTTTGTGTGTCTCAGCGCCTGAAGACGAGGAGTTTGACATGTTTGCTCAGACGAGGAGCAGTTCTCTGGCCGAACAGAGGAAGAGGTTTGTGTTTGACAGTTCATCTGAAGGTCTTTATAAATGTGAAGTGAGACGTGTGTGTGTTTGTGTGATGATGCTGTGATGTGTGTGTGTGTGTAGTGTTCGGTACGAGGACCCGGGTGCAGTGGAGGGTCTGGCTGAAGCTCTGGACACACGGCTGCAGGTGACGGCAGGGGTCAGTACACACACACACACACACACACACACATCACACGTGTACAGTAGTGTGTCTGACATGCAGGAGTGTGTTTGTGTGTGAAGGACGGCGAGAGCGATTGGGTCCGTCAGTCTCAGTGGATTTACAGTGAGGATCTGGTGGGTTTCACTGAGTCGCCGCTACACACTTCCATTCTCAAACTCAGATATCAGCACTAAAACACCCGAACACACACACACACACACACAACAGCTTCTGGAAATGCAGAAGAGCCGTCTTCACGTTTAATCTACAATAATGCTTTGGGTTTCTTGCAGCTGGTGTGAAATGAGGCCTGTCGCGATCATGAATTTTGTGCTGACGATTAATTGTCATAAAAATAATTTAAAGGAGCCGTATGTAAGATTGTGGCCAAAACTGGTACTGCAATCACTTTCAAATCACTGTAGAGTGGTGTATCCCCTCTCCCTAACTCCCTGACTCGAGGTTGCCAGATACGCTGCAGGATCCAGCAGGAACGTAGGCTGCTACAAGAAGCTTTTTCTGTTAATTATGTTTATGCTTCAAATGAGAGATGTTTTGCAAAGTAATTATATATCGCAAAAATTTACTAATGGCGATTATCCAAATATAATCGTAAAGATGTACGCTCGTGTGTGACAGTACATTGTTAGTACAGTAGCTGTTAGTCTAACTTGTAACGGTAGGTGTCTGTCATTAACGTAAGTACAAGCACAAGCCTCTGTCACTGTGTGTAACCGATATCAAAGATACAGCTATTCATTTAGCTGACGCTATAAGTGAAAGCGACCAGCTGTAGTTTTTAACTTACCCTGCAGTACACGTCCATAACGCTAAAATATGTGATGTGAAAGATTACGTGTCATTCTATTATTTTTGGCTGTAGAACTTGCATGATAAACAATAATGGGCGTGTTTGTTTTCCTCAGCGTCTCGTCATAATGACAGAGAAACGGGCTCTGATGATGCATTGCTAATGTTAGTAATGACGACTCGCCGTTTTTATTACCCAAACAATTCCTTTTCGATTCGATGACCTCCTCCTCCATATGAGCTAACGTAACGTTACTTTGCACGAACATGCATAACTTTGTTCGACTGTCATGAATATTTGAAATGTCCATTTACATCAAGGACAAGTTAGCCAAACATAGATGAATCTTACCTGTCCAGGAGAAAATTAGCAACGTTGGCGTCTGTCCGTTTTCAGCCGTCTCCATCTTTCAAAGGCATCTCCTATACAGATCCTTGTTTTATTTCGGACTTTGTCACGAAGTATTTCGGATTCATAATGAGTTTTTTTTTGGTTTTGCAAAGTTAGACATTTTTTTATCCGATTCCGACACGTTTGTAGCTGCAGCTGTGGTAACTAGCAGAGCGCGCAACCCGGATGCCGCAACACTACTGACTTCGTGATTGGTAGATAGGTGGAGGGTGACGCATCAGACCAAAACACAACATGACAACATCAACATCAGTTGAGGGCTGCAACTTCACTTTTTAAATGACAATATCCTGGCCGGACTACTGTTTTCAGTGATCTAAGTATTTGAAATGAACATGATTTCTTAATGTCTAGTGACATATCAGGGCCATTTTATGATTAATTGAAATAAATTTCTTACATACAGCTCCTTTAATTGTGTTTTGTTCATGTCATTTACAGTGTAAGCCTTATACGTGAATCATATATATACTGTATATATATATATATATTTATAAGTGTCATAAAATAGGCCTAAATTATTTACTTTAATGCTGTGGAAATTAATATTTATATAATTAATTATAATAATATAATATATATTGCGGTCAATTTTTAATGACATCTTGTTTCTGCTAAAGTTAATTGCGACTTTTTATCTCACAATTCTGACTTCTTCCCTCAAAATTGCATGATTTAAAGATGTTATAAAGTCAGAATTGTGAGGAAAAAAAAATCACTATTGACTTTATATAGTGTAGTGAGTTTATAACTCGCAATTCTGACTTTATAACACGCTATTGTGAGTTTATATCACACAATTTTGAGGGGAACAAAAGTCAGAATTGTGAGATAAAAAGTCCCAATTATCTTATAAATTGTTTTATACCGTGGCGGAAACAAGCTTCTGTACTGATTAAATATCTTTATGCACTTTATAACTGTGCTTTTTTATATTTATATATATCCTGGAAAAGGAGACACAATATCATGTTTTTGATTGATGCTATTTATGTAAGAGCTTAAAATTCCCTCATTTGGATGATAAAATGTGATATAAATTGAATCTGCACAATAATTGCGGTTATCTCAAATAATTGTGATTCGATCAAATAATAATGATTAATCAATAATCCGGCATATTTGTGGGGTGTATTTCCGCCGTCAGGTGATTGGCCGTTGTCTGTTGGATCTGTGATTTGCATGTGCTGACAGATGAAGGGAAACATCTCGGTCTCACACACCACTGATCAATATAAAACACACTGAGAGTTTGTGAGGGACGTGTGTGTTGTTTTGTGTCCGTCAGGCTCCGGCTCCACGCAGCTCCGCCATGGATGACATCGAGAGGTGGTTGTGTGCAGAGATGGTAAAGAGAGATCTGTTTTTACTCTGATCAATGTGTGTGTGTGTGTGTGTAATGCTGATCAGCAGCGCCCCCTGCTGGAGTCACCGCACAGCACACACTGATGAGGATCTGTTCTGCTTTTTAACCGCTGTTTTTAACACTTTCTTTAGTGTGTAATGTTTCATGCTCAAACAGCACAAAGTCCCAGCAGGAGTTCTTCTCTATATCAGTGTCAGTGTTTCTGAACTCCTGAAACGCCTCCATTGTATCTTGAGTTTCTTCCGGGAACGAACACGTCACAATATTCCTCATTTATATAATTCATACGCAGAATAAAGGGGCGGGGCCTGGTTGAGTTAGTCAGTAGTGTGTTAAACTGGCGGTTATGGTAAGGGGCGGGACATTTCCCAAACACACTCGAAGCGTTCGACCAATCACAACACACTGATCCAGCCGACCAATCAGAACACAGTGTGCTTTTCAGAAGGAGGGGCTTCATAGAGACAGGAAGTAAACAGAATGTTACTGACAGACTGGGAAGAGAGGAGCCGCAACAATGGAGAATATGAGGAAAATAATCAACATTCAAGCAGGAAAACCTGTTCTAGTAGAGCCTGAAAACAACATCAAGACTTTACTTGACCTTCCACATCAGACGTGATTTATTTTTCTCTCCTGACACAATTGTTTGCCATACAAAATGCAAAGACAAAGCTAAATAATTATGATAAATGGACACCACACTGCAAAAAATGCTTTTCTTCCTTTTTTTTACTAGATTAGTAAAATGACATGTTAGATTTAAAAAAAAAAATCTAAATTAAGCGAGTTTTTTCTTAAAGCAAGCAAAATTATCTGCCAATGGGGTAAGAAAGATTATCAAATTAAAAACAATATAATTTTACTTACTTCACTGGCAGATGATTTTACTTGTTTGAAGCAAAAACTTAACTTTGATTTCTTAATTCGTATTGTCACATCTTATGTCATTTTAATTATTTAGTAAATGCTTCTTGATTTAAGAATTTTAAGATATTTGGACTGGAAACAAGACAAAAATACTTAATAAAGCATTTTTACAGTGCATTCTCAAGCAACTTATTGTAGCATACTACATGATCATTGTTTATCATGAAATAATGCCTTTAGTCTCCATGTGATTGTGACAGTATGTGGTAAACTGCTGGTATTGCCTTTAAACGTGTTGATGATGTTTTTCAGCCTGACGTCGATGACAGTGAGGGTGTGACCAGTGAAGGTGAGAGTCTGTGCTGATGTGGTGTATTGCTCATTGTATCTGATTCACACACACACCGTCATGTTTTCTGCTCTTTATTCTCGCTGACAGAGTTTGATAAGTTTTTAGCAGGCAGAGCTGAAGCTGCGGATCATCTTCCCTTGATGAATAACGTCGTTCACTCAAGCCCTCGACAGGCGACGCAGGAGCAAAACCACGAGCAGATCTTCACGCTCTGAGAGCATCACACAGGAAGTCCCGAACGCATCACTTCCTGTGCTCAAATCCTCACGGTCATTGAGGAAGACTCCCACAGCAGATCCTCATCTTCATTTCACTTTAGTTTTGTTTCTAATACTGAAATTGGCCTTTAGTGTGTGTGTGTGTGTGTGTGTGTGTGTGTGTGTGTGTGTGTGTGTGTGTGTGTGTGTGTGTGTGTGTGTGTGTGTGTGTGTGTGTGTGTGTGTGAACCTTTTGACCATTCATAAAAACAACCAATAACCAGTTTTTTGCCTTTGTAAGTTAATTATTATTAACGTGCATATCCACTGAGTGTAAAAAGCATTAATTTATGTTGTAAATTAACCATGATAATAAGAATGACTTGTCTTACCTCTGACTGAATAAATTGACACTATAATATTCATGTTTGTTTCAGATCGTGTGGTTTGTTTGATGGTTGTTTAGCTGTATCTGTAAGTGTGTTCATGTTTGAATTTCTCACTTAAAAACGTATAAAACAGCCAAACCAGTGCGCTTTGTTTGAGTTTCATTGCTTAAGGGATATTCTCAAAAATGACACTTCTGGCATAATTTGCGTTGCGATGTGGGTGTTGAATATGTGATGGATGGAGAATCAGATTTAAAGTCAACATGAAAATAAAATGGACTATTTTTTTTAATAGAATATTGCAGTATTTATTAAGGCTTAGTGATTTATCCGTGCACATCGTTTATTTTTTAATGATTGTGGCCTCGTAATAATTTATATATATATTAAAAAATAACTTGGAATAGCAGTCCACACCTCAACTATAACAATAATGGCACAAAGAAGCTAACAGAAATATGTTCCAACAACGTTTTACCAGACATCCCAAGCGGGAGTCTCCCGCTTATTGATAGCGGCTCCCTGATGCCCGCAAATTAGTTCAAATCTCCCGGAATCTAGAGCTCGCGAGCTCCAAACCGTGTAGCGCGCTCGGCAGCAGTGCCGATCCTGACCTCCCTGGGGCCCTAAGCAAAATTCTGCTAAGGGGCCCTCTACCTGACCCCGTGGGTGAACGTGATTTCACCAAGTACCACATGTTCCTGGATCAACATCTTTGTTGATCCTGGAACAACTTTCAGATCAACCAATCAGATTTGAGGGACAAGTTTACAGTTTATGTCAAGTTTAGGCTTAGAACCATGGGGTGAAGTCCTTAAACATCAGTGTTATTCACTGATCATTACCCTCTGATTTTAGAGAAAAGTTATGGGTAGGGTTAGGTTTAAGGGTAGGGATTGGGTAAGGACTACATTTTGGGACAGGAATGTTGATCCAGGATCAACAAAATATGTTGATCCAGGACCATGTCTTACTTGGCAAAAGCTATGTAAACCGATTGCCATTTCCACACAGTCACACCTGACACTTCAGTGCTCCCAATACAATCCTCCCTCCTTTAAACAAAACAGTCAAAGAATAAGTTAAAAAATATAGAACAGAATGAGGTTCAAACAAACAATATTTATTGAATAGAGTATTTCTATAGAATATTGGCTGATGATCCAGCATCTCCTCTACTGACAAACTTAAGCATAGCACCTGCAAATTATAGATAACTCATTTTATAAGCTGCATCAGACCCATTCAAACTGGCTCCCAATTTCCTTTTATTCATTTTCAAATATAAAATACTATTAATACTATGGCTTGGCTCTTGTAATATTTAACTAGTGAACTAGTGATGCAGATATCAATAATCCCTGTGAGTGATGACATCATTGATATCAAAAATTAACTTTTGTACAAGTGAACATGTAATTCCTGATATCAAAAATAGACATTGGTAGATAAAAATGTAACTAAGGGGCCTATAGTAAAAAATAATCATGAATTCACATTGCAAATAGTAAAAAAAAAAATCTTGATATCAAAAATGCATGAACTGTCAATGAATAAAATCTAAAATGGTTTGCCATAGCATGTTAAAGTTTTTTTTTATTATGCATGTTGAAGCAATTTTTGATTTATGATTAATATTTACTGAGGGATGTCCATCCATATTGACCAGTATGTCCAGCTAGCTATTCAACATTTAAAATTCAATATAGCCAATAAATCAGTAGTCAAATTGTCAATACATTGTTTTCCATCTTGTATAATTAGTGCAGTTGTTTAGAGTTTTTAACTACACATTGACTGAGACTAGATAATCAGTGTCTTGTTTTAAAAGTATATACTGTATAATGTGTACTTTGATGAGGAGTGCCATCATTCACGCCCATATATTGTACAGTATGTCTGGTCGTGGTCTCCACATATATTTCTGCTTGAAAAATGCCCGTTTCATTTCGTGCGCGCGCATATGAACGCATGATAACACACGCGACGCGGTTATCTTTTCCGAGCTGCAGTAAACAAACACCGTTGCACTTTGTCGTTCATCAAAAACAAACGTAATAAATAAATGTATTTTACTCTCACTTTTGTCAGGCACAAAGTGATGCAAGAGATGCACTGACTGCCTGCCCAGCTAGGTTAGCAAGACCGAAAAAACACAGTAGAAATCCACATAAACTTAACTTTGCTGACATCAAACTTGGAGAGGAGAGAACACAAGTTTACCTGATTGTTTTTCCCGCATTTCACTCTCATGTTTTTCCCCCCTCTTTTCGTGACCAGAAGAATAGTTTCACTTAATTTTGTCATGGATGTTGTAAACATTAATTGACGCGCTATGGCACAAGGGGGAGGCGGGGCCTTGAGTAATTTGCGGGGCCCTACGCAGCTTGCGTAGTGAGCGTATAGGGCGGATCGGCTCTGAGGGGGAGAGTGAAGGCCTCATTATGCTTCTGCGTCAACTCCACGGCGTAGCTACGCCGTCACTCCTACGGCGTCGTGGCCGTTTTATGGTTCTGCGTCAGGTTGAGTTGCATCGCGGTGCATCTGACCAATCAAAGCCCTTGTGGTCTGCGTCACCTCGACGCATAGTTACAATTTTTTGGAGCTGCACGTCGAGCTACGGCGGAGGGGTTCGCGGCGACGCAGAGGGGTCTGCGGGGGTACGCCGTCGATTCGACGCAGAAGCATAAAACAGGCTTGAGAGACCTTGCCTGTGTGTGCAAATGTGCATGTGTACCTCTTGAAGCGCGTGTAAACCCATCAATAAAAACATGGACAGCCAATCAAAATCCATCCTGCTTTAAAGAGATTGAGCATTTAAAGTGGCAGACGATAAAATTGCAGTGAGCGCTTACAATAAAAAGCTATCATCCTGGGTCTGAACTGGCTTCTATTACATTAAAGGCAGGGTAGGCCAATTTTTTTTTCATAAACACTTTTTGTTTTTCTGACTGAAACTCTCTTCACATCCAGATCGCAATCAATAATAGAATAAATCTAAATATTAAAAAATGTACATATATCTTCTGTGGAAGTCTCAGGATAAAAATTTTTTGCCTAATGCAATGATACGATGATGTCCGCCTGTCAGCGTATGTATTTCCATAACCTCGCGCAGACATCACACGTCATCTACGCGTTTCATGCTATGCAGAGTTAGACAGACGTCAGTTACCGAGAGCCACAAACAAACAGGAGCCACTTTTTACAGTTCCTCCTGAACCAAAACAACGAGTATTTGTTATGTGCTTTGAGTCATGAGGGAGTTTAATAGCATCTGTTATGATGCTTTGCTGGATCTGCTCTGGCGTTCATGGAGATGCTCTGAAGGGAGGCAGGATCTCATGCTTTCAAGGCTAACTTGCTATTGCTAGCCTCTCTGAAATTATCTACCCTGCCTTTAACAGCCACGTATAAGGAATTAAAGCCTGTTCACACCACAAACGATAAAGAACACTTGAGCTCTTTAAAGTTGGATAGATTCTGCTTTGCTGTCAGTATTTTTATCATTCATCAGCTGGTAATAATGTTTAAAAAATGATCCTTATAGATAGTTCTTGGTGTGAACATGCCTTTGCGTAGTGATGGGTCTTACTATAACATGTCTACACTATCGTCGCCAACTCCCCAACCAACTAACCTAATCCCAGACTTTCTATTGTGAATATTTGCACCATTATACAGTAATCACAAGCAAATGAATGTGTTTTTTTTTTTAAAGTGCCATCCCTGATTCTCATTTGAGAAGCCAGGAAATCATGCAACATTTTATTATAAAAAATATAGTATTATTAATACAAATGCATATACACATAGTTACAAAATATTTCTGACAAATAAATTTTTATAGAGGAACTGTCATTTGAATAACTATAAACTAATTACATAATAGTTTATATAATTGCATATAATTACATAATAACATAATTGTTAATGATATGATAAAATAACACATTTATTGTCTCCAAAATGTGACGTCATGTTTTCAAAGTGCTAATGATGTCCGTTTAAAAGGCGTAGACCATCCCGACGGCCAGAACCACGAACACGCCGAGCAGCGCCCGCAGGAACCGGGGCATCAGAGACGAGGAGCTCTGCAGGGATTCACACGCTTCGTCGCCTGAGGAGAACATGACAAACACGCTTAAAACACACTCAAAACACGCTTAAAATACGGCACACTGAAACATCCATCACAAGTACAAACATGAGCCGGCGCTTTACCTGCTGTGGTCGTCGTGTTCCGCTTGTGTTGTGTGTGTCTCTGTCTCACTTCAGTTTCTGTCTCTGACACGCAGTTCACCGAGTCCTGAAGCTCGTTAAAGACCTGAGGAACGACAACAACAGCTTCAGTCACTCGTCAGTCAGCAGCTTTTATTAGGCTGCATAAATTAGGTCAGCCGGAAACGGGAACACTTCCTATATGTACTCGCTACATCATAAGAAGAATGGCGTCTACGCTAATGTTAGTCTTTCTGCTTATTCCTAGGTTTACTGAAGTCAGCCGGACCCGGGCCGTATCCAATCACTTTTTTTCTCCATTCCTTCACCTGATGGAGTTTTGGTTCCTTGCCACTGTCGCATTAGTCTTTTGGCTTGCTTAGTTGGGGACATTTAAGATAATATTCAACAATATAATTGATCTTCCTGCATTGACACCACACTGTAAACCCTAACGCTCAAAATAATAAATTTGGTTTGAGTAGGACAAACTTAAACTAGTTAGTTCAGTCAAACTTTTAAAGTATATAGCACTTTCTTTTTCTTTCAAGTTCATAGAACTGATATATTTTAAGTAAACTGAAATGTTTCATTGTTTTGAGTTTTATGAAATTATTTTAATTTAGAGGAACTTAAGTTTAACTGAAATGGCTGGGATGTCTATTTCCCAGCATGCTTTGCTGATGGCACTCGAAAGAGAGAGTAAATGCTAAAATTAAGTGTAATATAATGTTTTTTTGTGTGCAAGATTAATGTTAAGAGGGTGATTTAGTAGTGGTTAATGTTTTGTTATGCTAATTTAGAAGAATTTCTGTTAATGTTGGTTTTAGGATAGTTACCATCATGGTGACAAGTGGTGCATAAATAAAACGTTTATATTGATGCACTCATACAGCTAGTGCTGCTGTTTAACAAACTATTGTTTACATGTTAACAACTTAGTATGTCAGCAAACTATCTTGTTAAAGCTAGCTAAGTTTATACTAATAAAAGTGTTCACATTGAGATCACATGAAAGTTTTAAGTTAAATGTATGAATTAGTGAACTCATACATTTTAATTGTTCTTAACTTCAAATGTTTAAGTACAAAATAAAAATCTGCCAGTTCTGCTTACTTAAACTTAACATTTTTTTTTTAATTTGAGGCAACTGAGTTTCGCCAACTTATTCAGAACTGAGCTGGACGATTACATCACGGTTTTCTCCAGAGCGGCTATATTATATATATATATATATATATAAATGAGCTATTACTGAACTTACTTAAGCTGGACTATGTCGCTATTTTCTTCTAGAAACAAACTTTGTTGCATTATTTTCCTGTTTTCACTGTAAAGCTGCTTTAAACTCTCTGTATTGTAGAAAGCGCTGTATAAATAAAGGTGTTGGCTTGAGAAGGAGCTGCGGTGACGGACCGCTCACCTGGACGTTGAGCTCGAATGCGTGGACGGCCTCGTTCAGGACCCCGTTCCTCTGCTCCTCCGTCAGCTCGATGCTGTTCATGCGACTCCTGTAAAGCTGCTTGAAGAGGTTTGGGCTGCTGACGCCCGGAAACGAGAAGAACGACAAGCCCTCTCCGTTCCTCAGCCCTAATGACTTCTGCGTGATGCGGCCCAGGACCTGCCCCCCCGACAGGTCTCCCAGGTACCGTGTGTACGCGTGAGCCACCAGATGCTCAGGCCGATCTCTGCCCACCTGAGGGACACAACACCAGCGAGTCAGAGCAAAGTCACGCTATTCTCCAACGATAGACGTGTAAATGACGTACGACATCTTAGAAATGTCTCAGATGGGTAACCAACGCAGTTACTTTGGCGGGTTGAATTATATATAATATATAAATTTTTCAACTGTATTCTTTTAAAAAGGCATCTGAAATAATAAACTAAGTGCAATGTAGTGTCAAAAATTAGATTTTTTAATACATATTGATACTGAAATATCTGAAACGCTTCCAATTCTCATTTTCCACACGATACCAGCTGCTCTCTCTCTCTCTCTCTCATCTCTCCGACAGCGAGAGACACACAAACCCGCCTCCACTCACTCACTCACTTCATTCGTTTAATTTGCTCCGGATGAATATTGTTGGTGTTACAGGACTTGAGTTTCGGCATGGGATTGCTCATATTGAGCATATTCTTACTCATTCCCGCAGATTTTGCGTTTACACCCAAAGTGCGGCACATAAAGCCGCCTCTCAGCACTAAATTGAGCTCTTTTTCACTGCTTATTGCACTTTAACCATCAAATACACACAAAATAATGTAAAAATGCCGGTTTTGGTGAGTATTCACATACGTTTTAAGTGAAAGTAAACAGTTGAGAAAGAAAACACACGTGTAACAGTATAATGGATCCGTGTGTCATGTCTTAAAGTGACAGCAGCCTAATTAACCTGCTGCCAAATTATGAGATAATATTAAAAATATCTGTATGCCAGTTTTTCCCAATGGTATTGATGTCTAAATCAGTGAAAATGCTGAGTGACTTTGGAAAACCACTAGCCACAGTCACTGGAGAGCAAAAAAATGTATGTGGTGACACTTTGGAGAAGTGTACAAATGGAGAAGGTTTCATTTGTTAACTACATTAGCCCACATGAACTAACAATGAAAAATACTTCTAGAGCATTTTAATTTTAAGCATGATTCTCATTCAATGCGGATAATCTCAAAATGTCCAGATATCAGTGTATTGATGGTGTCAGTGTATACACCGATGTGTTCTGTGTTCACCTCTCTCAGTCTGCTGGCGTATCTCAGTGTGGCGGCCGGCACCGTGATCTTCTGCTTCCAGTCCTGGCCGTAGAAATGCTCCAGGTCTTTCCCGATGGACTCCAGCCGGCCCAGTTCCTGAGGGAAGTATATGGGAGCCACGGCATCATGGGAAGCGTTCCTGTCCAACTCTTCCTCCAGCGCTTCGTATATCTTATACAGCGAACACAAGAGCAGCTGAAACACAGAGCAGAAGAAAACCAGGTCAAAATCATTACGAAGACCAAATCTCAGGCGGTTTCAGATCGACTTCATTTGTTACTATGTTGCATTTTCTTCTTGGTTCGGGTCACTTTCACAAGGCAACATTTCAAAGCGTAGCAAAATGTGTTTATGCAAGTCACGATCTTGGATCTTGGAGCGATAGTTGTGTTTAAATTATTATTGTGGGTAAATTTTATTAGGGTACTTTTGTAAAAAATGTAAATTGGAGAAAGGCATGGCTTTTGCCAAGTAAATTGTGTGTATCCAACAAAATGAAAGAAATACATAGTAAAATCCTTCCTGTTAACTCGTCCATTTCTAATTCTGATTTTGATGAAACTTGCTCTTTTTGTGGTTTTGTTGAAGAAACAGTTGTCCATTTGTTTTGTAATTGTAGTATAACCAATACATTTTGGGCTGATTTAAGTACTTATGTTGTTAGCCCTACTAATGTGACCCATACTTTCAACCTTAAAGAAGTTATCTTTTATTATAAAAACCCAAAGCTGTTCTTAATCTCTTTATCTTGTTTGCAAAATTCTTCATTCATAAGCAAAAATGGCTTCAGTCTCCTTTACACTTTCCTCTTTTTCTTGCTGAATTTAACTCTTTTATTTCATCCCTTAGACTTATAAAAGACAACAAAAAAGAATGCTTAATAACGACTTATTCAAAGATATGATTTAACCTTATTGTGCTTTTCTCTTATTTTTCTCTTTTTTTCTTTCAGAGTAATTATATATTTTGATGTATGCAAATATTTGTTTTTTTTTGTTTATTGACAGAGATACAACCATGTTTTATTTCCCTGATCATGTATGTGTGTATAAGTTCTGCTATAAAAAAAAGCCGGTTGTTATCTCAGAATAAACCCCGACGGGTGATCAGGATCTTGGGCCACTTGCATAAACTTAGACATTATGTTGTTAAGACAGTGTCTTAAGATCTAGTAGGACCCACTATAGGAGTTATATTATTAGTCTTGCTTTTCAGGATCAAATTAGCCCATACAAAGTTATGAACAGTCTTAAAGAAAAAAAATCCATGACTAACTTGTAAGACTAGTCTAAGCGGTTAATGCAACTGCCGCCAGGTCTCCATCAGCCTGAAGGGTTTATTCTGAGATAACAGATAACAGCTGATAAGAGATAACAACTGACTGGATGTACATCATCTCGCTTATTACACGAATACTTGCCACATCAATAATTATGGGGATAAGAGATATTGATTTCAGATTTTAAAATTGTACCTGTTTGTATCTTATAATCCAACAGTGTACAAAACAATAGTTGCAAAATGGCAGCATCTGTGTTATGAAACAAGAGAGAGCGAGTCCACGATACTGGATGGCATAATTAAATAACTACACAAAATATTGATTCGACTGATTTTTAATATTTTATTAGCTTGACAAACGCAAAACTTCCACGAAGAAAAAACGTTCCTATCAAGCGTATATAGCGCTGCTGACTTCAGTGACCCGGATGATCCTGTTTTTTCTGTTTTCAACGGTTGTTATCTGGGAATAACACACCGCTGGATGACCAATCAGAATCAAGTACTCCACAGAGCCGTGTAATAATAAATATTAGACTAGTAATAATATAGTAATAATAATAAACTACGGTTAATAACATTTACTAACATTAGTTTACATGTCTAAAACATCATTCAGTCAATCATGACACTTGAGCCGGTGTGATATAGTGAATATAGTCACTCGCGGTGTGTCACCGTCGAAACACCCTTCGCTGTGTTGTGTTAGACACACTGCGGGATGAAGTACCTGGTACTGTCGAAGGGACACGTCTCCTCTCTGGTAGCTCAGCATCAGCTCGGTGTTCTCCGCTCGCACGTGACTGTCTTTAGTCGCAGCTTTGATCTGCTCTGAGAGATCACTGTGAGGAAACACAGATTCACTGAACATGAAACACAATCATAATAAAGTCAGTAACACACACTAAGCACAGATGGATAGATAGATAGATTGATAGATAGATAGATAGACAGAGAGATAGATCATAGATTGATAGATAAATAGAGAGATAGATAGATGATAGATAGAGAGATAGATGATAGATAGATGATAGATAGATAGACAGATAGATGATAGATAGACAGATAGATGATAGATAGACAGATAGATGATAGATAGATAGATTGATAGATAGATAGATAGATAGACAGAGAGATAGATCATAGATTGATAGATAAATAGAGAGATAGATAGATAGAGAGATAGATGATAGATAGATAGATTGATAGATAGATAGACAGATAGATGGATAGATAGATAGATGATAGACATAGATAGATAGATGATAGATAGATAGATAGATAGATAGATAGATAGATAGACAGATAGATGGATAGATAGATAGATAGATAGATATATAGACAGACAGATAGATATATAGATAGATAGATAGATAGATAGATAGATAGATAGATAGATAGATAGATAGATAGATAGATAGATAGATAGATAGATAGATAGATAGATAGATAGATAGATAGACAGACAGATAGATGGATAGATAGATAGATAGATCATAGATAGATAGATAGATAGATTGATAGATAGATGATAGACATAGATAGATAGATAGATGATAGATAGATAGATCATAGATAGATAGATAGATAGATGATAGATATATAGACAGACAGATAGATATATAGATAGATAAATGATAGATAGATAGATAGATAGATGATAGATATATAGACAGACAGATAGATATATAGATAGATAGATAGATAGATAGATAGATAGATAGATAGATAGATAGATAGATAGATAGATAGATAGATAGATAGATAGATAGATTACCAGTCTGTGATCGCTGTCTGTGTTTTCTCAATCGTCTCCATTTCTCTGAAAAACAAATCAACACTGTATGAAACTTTGCACCTGCTGAAGCAGACAGTCAATTAAAAATCTCTTAAAGGGATAGTTCACATTACATTTGAGCCACCCATTGACTTCCATTGTATTTTGTTTCCTACTATGGAAGTCAATGGTTGCCGTCAACTGTCTGGTTTGCAATATTCTTTAAGATATCTTCTTTTGTGTTCAACAGAAGAATCAGCTCCAGGTTTACTCACTCAGTCTGTGTGTGTCGGTCCTCTGTGGATCTCTTAAATGTGAGCGGCTCGGGATCTGAACTCCAGTCCGGCTAACTCCTCTTTTATACTCTCTGAGGGAGAGAAACGGGAACTCAAACAAAGGCAGGGAGGAGGAGGAGCAGAGCTAAACATGACACGACACATTCATCAGCTCAGGAGAAGGAGGAGAGATGTGGAAAACATGACTGAGGAACAATTTCAATCACATGATCACCTCCCAGCAAGCAACCGTCTAGGTTAACTATAAACCCGATATAGTCCGGCTATGAGTAACCCACTTCTAGCCTAAATAACCTTGAATTTGGTTACATGTCGTTTTTGCCAAAATAACTTGTGAGGTGTAAGATATTTCATCATGTAAGCAAAGTAAACAGTGATTACAAGGTGTTTGATTTCATTTCTTCACTCATTTCTTCTCCTTGTTATCTAATTTATGACTAATCTATTCTTGGGCGATGGTTTAGATGTCTATTAAATGTTCACTGACAGTCCAAATTTTGTCTTGTTTTAGCCTAGGCTGTTTGGACGGCTATTATACGTCTTTTAAACGCAAAATTGCTTGCTGAGCCTGAGCTACATGTGTTCCCAATATTGGGATGGGATTGTATGTTCTCTGAATGTGATCAGTAAAAGTCCAGTTGTAGTTCACTGGTCATGATCAGCTCTAAAACACCCTGCAATCAGTGTCAGTGTGGGAAAAAACATAACAGGTGAGATCAACAGTCCGAATAATGCGAGTCTGTTATGAAGATAATCTTACATAAGAGCTGCAGGTTAATAAAGTCGCGTGATTTATTATTATTGGCTGTGATTTGCTGAGTAGCGATAAGAAACGCAGCAGTCAATCTGTAGCCCGATGTTGAAACCGTGAGTCAGCGTGAACGCGCTAACCATGAGCGAGCAGAAAGAGAGAGAGAGGCAGAAAGAGAGAGAGAGAGAGAGAGCGCGTACGCTAAACATAAGCGAGCAGAACGGTTAAGGGTGACTCGACACAATCCAGAACTCTGAACCCGAGACTTTCAACCTTCTTTATTTCTTTTCTTTTTTTACAGTCTATGGTTTCAACACTTCTGTGTGATTCATTATGTAAACATTATGTACTCTCTCTCTCTCTCTCTCTCTCTCTCTCTCTCACACACACACACACACACACACACACACACACACACACACCACAGGTCACAGGTATGTGTTGATATCATGGTTGATATACAGAAACCGGTCTGATTCAGTTTGTGCGCGTGATCAAATAACAGTTCAGTTCTCTCACCTTTTCCAGTCGGGGTTGTTTGGACTCAAACAGCAGGGATATTATAATCTATGTGCCAATGAAAAACCATAAGAAAATACAGTCACATTCATATTTAAATGCAGATATTTATTTCAAGAGAGTACTCTTTGTCAGTCAGCTCACCGAGATTCTCAGATGAGCAGCGGCGCTCGATCCGCCTTTCCGCTAGAGGCGCCCGAGTGCGTGATGACGCCACACTCTCGAACCGTCGCGCGAGAAACTGACCGCGCAGCGCAGAGCCAAGATGGCGACAGGAGACGCATGAAATTTGATGAAGGTAATATATGGAAATTGATTGAATAAATGAAGCTACATTTTATCACGATCGTACGCATGTTTAATGTTTTGATTCTCAGTTGAACATGCTTCGCTTTGTCTGAATTATACTGTGAATCACTAATAGTGTTTAAAGTTTTGCCAGTTAGCGCGTTAGCATAGAGGACTAATAACAACAACACATACTCAAATACACATTAGAACACGTTCATTCATGTTTATACTCACTATAACTCGCAAACCTAATCATGTAAACACACACACACACACACACACACACATATACATACATACATACATACATACATACATACCAGTAACACAATATCTGTTTCTATTTACATCTGTAAAACTATGCACCATCTTTAGCTGTGAAAAGTACAATCGTTTGTGTGTTATATTAGTTTAGTCAGATTGTGTTTGTCTATAACCGTGACTCAAGATCAGACCACATTTTATAAATAATTAATGGAAAAATCCAGATGCCCTCAAAGGGTTCACAAACTTATTCTTGCCACTGTATAATGTGTGTGTGTGTGTGTGTGTGTGTGTGTGTGTGTGTGTGTACGTGTGTAGATGGAGGGTGAGGTGAGTCTGGTCGCCGGCCGCAGTCAGAGAGAAAAACGAAGATCCTACAAAGATTTGCTGAGAGAAGAAGAGATCATCGACGCAGAGGTTCGCAAGACCTCCAAGAAACGGCTGAAGGTACAGGACTCACATCACTGACATCATCATCATCACTATCATCACTGACATCATCATCACTATCATCACTGACATCATCACTGACATCATCATCACTATCATCACTGACATCATCATCATCACTGACATCATCATCAGTGTGTGTTGTGTAGAAACTGATCTCTGCTCTCTACAGGACGCTGATGACTTTTACCCTGTCAGCGAGTTTCACAAAAAAAAGAAGCATTATGAGGATCATTTCTACAGAGGTGCGTGACTGTAGTTATTTCTTTTGAGTGCAACAGTCGCTCGCCTTTCAATTCTATAAGTTATTTTTTGCCCTTTAATTTTCTCCAGCGATATTCCAGAAACTTTGAGGTTGAATTACTACCTTGTCTGTTATTGAACAAGGGAATTAATTACTTATCCCATGAAGAATTGCAAATGATTATACATAAAGTATAAAAATGTAAGTTAATCAGTATTCTGAGAGTTGAAGGTTTTTTCTTTGTTTCTGTCATCTGTTGGAGTTTGGGTTTCTTGCCACTGGCACCTCTGGTTTTGCTTATATGGGGTTTAAAAGACATTTAAAGGGATAGTTCACCCAAAAATGAAAATTCTGTCAGTATTTACTCACCCTCATGTTGTTCCAACCCCGTAAGACCTTCGTTCATCTTCAGAACACGAATTAAGATATTTTTGATGAAATCTGAGAGCTGGATCACTCCTCCATAGGCTTCTAAAGGATTGAAACTTGCCGGCCCAGAAAAGTTATTAAAGACATCGTTAAAATAGTCCAAGTGACTACAGTGGCTCAATCTTAAGTTTATCAAGCGACGAGAATACTTTTTGTGCGCAAAAACAAACAAAAATAACGACTTTATTTCAACTATTCATTTCCTTCTCTGTGGGCGTCTAGTCAGTTAGCGTAGTGTGATCGCGTAGAGCTACGTCACACGTAGGCTCACTATTGGCCGACGCTGGTCATGTGTGTGATGCGTGTGACGTACAACACAGAAGCGCTGCGCTGTTACACTAGTGAACTCACTCGAGGCCCACAGAGAAGGAAATCAATAGTTGAAATAAAGTCATTATTTTTGTTTTTTTGCGCACAAAAAGTATTCTCGTCGTTTGATAAACTTAAGATTGAGCCACTGTAGTCACTTGGACTATTTTAACGATGTCTGTAATAACTTTTTGTGGCCTGCAAGTTCAGTCCCTCAAGAAGCCTATGGAGGAGTGATCCAGCTCTCAGATTTCATCAAAAATATCTTAATTCGTGTTCCGAAGATGAACGAAGGTCTTACGGGGTTGAACAACATGAGGGAGAGTAAATACTGACAGAATTTTCATTTTTGGGTGAACTATCCCTTTAATAGTTAGTAATATTATTGATTTGACTGCAATGACACTCAAATGATACTTAATTTGGGTGATGACATCACTGTTTTCTGTAGAACTGTTTATAGCTGATGTTTCATAATTGATGAATTTGGAAGCATCGACATTTTTGAACGTTATTGAACTAAATTATTTTAGATTATAGCTGAATTGAACTCGTTTCATAATATATTGACTTTACACGGTTATTGAACTGAACTGAATCAATCAACACTGAACCGACTTCAGCTGAATAATGACACTATTGTCTATTTAAGAGTTGCTTTTAAAACTGAATTGAATTCTGTTTGCATCATTGATCATTATTTTCCTGTTTATTACCGTGAAGCTGCTTTGAAATAATCTGAATAAAGCCCTATAGAAATAAAGCTGACATGACTTGTCAGGAGACTGACTCAATTTAATTCACAACACTTTATGAGAGTAGGCGTAACTGCGACTTGATTTGATTGGCGGATCAATTTTTTAGGATTATGGGTAATGTAGTTCTGCAACTTAGGATTCAGAATTAGTCCCTCAGAAGCATATATCATCATCATCACCTGAGGAATCATGGTAAGTCTTGAACAAATCAGCTTAATTTCTATAGCGCTTTATACAATTTCGATTTTTTCAAAGCAGCTTCACAGTAATAAACAGGAAAATAACAGAATCAGTAATGCAAACTTCATCAAATATGAGACATTCAAATTATGAATACTGTAGTGCCAACTTGTCTATAAAACATATTCTTTTAGACTGCCCAGTCTTTAATGTTATGAGACAGAGCTTTTTATCAGGACAAACTTATTTTATCAAGGACTTATTTATGGGTCCAGATTTATTTATTATTATTATTTTTTTTTTTTAATAAAGAATTTAAAGTACATTTAAAGAATCTTTTATAGAATTGCACTCATTTTTTACATGTACTTTTTTTGTCTAAGTTTGTTTTCATTATATTGTAATTATGATATTATGTTGTTAAAAGTTTAATATGTATCTGCCATGTAATAGCCGGTGATGCTGATATTGAGCAGCCCTGATGACGTGTTGAGTTTTTCATGTCTCTCATAATGTCTCTCACACTGAAAGAGTCAGTACAGTCACATCGATAATATTGCTTAATAATAAAGCTGCTGTATGTAACTTTTTCACTCTACTAAAGCATAAAAATACCATAATATGTTTGCAGATATTGAGGAAACATGCTGAGTTCACATACCCGTTTCTCTGTAAACACTTCTACAGTGACTTATTTTACTTTGAAATGTGTGTGTCCGTGTTGGAATGGCTGGTTTTGTTTTGATCTGTGTGATACTCCACGTTGCCAATTTTCATGTCAATTGCGCTCGTTCCTGTTGCGTGTCCTCAAACTGGCAACCCGTGTGAGCGCTGTCGAGTCAGAGGAGCGGGAGAAACGACGATCTCCGATATTTAGAATTTGAACTGCAGTACCTATTTCAACCACTAGCTGTCATTCTTACAGACTGCACCTTTAAGTGAACCGACTCTGTACGGAGCAGTGAAAAGTGTGTTAAGCAGCTCTGATGGCGTGTTGAGTAGGGATGTGACGGGGAGGAAATTTTCCCACCGGTTAATCGACGTGTGGGCTTTTAAATCGCTAATTTAAAGGTCGAAAGTAAAATGCGCACGTCCACACGTGCATTCATAATGGTGCGGAGCAGAGTGAGCGTTTTTCCATAGGAATGAACTGAAAACGCTTGCTCTGTTCTGCTTGCTCCGCGCCCAATGACACGTGCGCATTTTAGTTTCGCTTTCAAATTAGCGCCAATTCGGGGGGGGATTGCTTGAATGGTGAGTTCATTAGCCTATTATTCTTAATGAAAAACACAACGACAAAACAGTACAATGTCAAATTCGCTTATATAGGCGCTTTTACATTTCGCGTTAACACCACTAATGATGACACACTATTAATGAAATCTGACTCCTGCTGACGATCTGTTCTGCGACTCTCGTTCAGCTCACGATTTATTAAGCAGACACCGTTCAGTTTTTAATAATTCTCTAACTGAACTAAATTATTATTATAATATTTTTAATCGACATAGGGGGGGCGGTGCCGCGGTGGGCAAGTGACGTAACCGGTCTTGCTTCTGAACACCGGTAACACCGACTATCGTAGCAAGCCTACCGTTGAGTTGTTCATATCTCCCTCATGTAGATCATCACAGCTCCGGATCTCACCACAAAAAGAAGAAGCGTCCCTCGGAGAGCCAGCGCTCGCTCCTGACGCCTGTTGAGCCGGCGGGGTCTCCTCAGACAGCGATGGGTCTCCTGCAGGCCATCACCTCGCCCACAGCGGTGGGCACAGAGACGTTGTTCCCCTCGTCAAAGGAGCGAAGGAAGGATATCAGAGACTCCGCCTCCTCCTACAGGAAGGACCCCCGAGACTCCGCCTCCTCCTACAGGAAGGACATCAGAGACTCCGCCTCCTTCAGGAAGGACCCCCGAGACCCCGCCTCCTGCAGGAAGGACATCAGAGACTCCGCCTCCTGCAGGAAGGACCCCCGAGACTCCGCCTCCTCCAGGAAGCAGCCACATGTGGTGCGGGAGGGGCTTCCTGTGGTGGGCGAGGAGGTGGAGCTAGAAGGTGAGGAGATACTCACGTCATCCACGATCTTGGGAATCCAACAGGAAGTTGATGTTTTCATGTTTGTTAGATGGAAAATTTTATTAGAGGCATTGTTTTTTATGAATGTACACAAGCATTTTGTCCCAAAAATCTTTAATTTTTTCGGTTTGCGGCTTTACGCTGTTTCGCCAGTTGTGCGAAAATGTCAGAGAGAGACAGAGTGAGATCTAAGGATCAGTTGTAGACTCAATTGAAGAATATTAAACATTTATAAACAAAAAAATAAATTCTAAACTATGACAGAAAGTTGTTTTTGTTCATGTCTAATAGGGCTGTCAAATAAAAATGCGATTTTCGAATATTCGTTGAATAAAAAAAAAAAGGGCATTGTTTTCTATGCATGTACACAAGCATTTTGTCCCAAAAATCGTTAACTTTTTTGGATTGCGCTGTTACGCCAGTTTTGCGAAAACGTCAGAGAGAGACAGTGAGATTTAATGTTCAGTTGAAGACTCATTTGAAGAATATTAAACATTTAAAAAAATGAAATTTTTTATCATGTCTAAATATATAGCCAAATGCAATACCTGATAAAAGGAATTAATTATGTCTGAAAACACCGTTCTCAGCAATAAGAGTTTGATCATCCTAAACGTTCGTCTGTAATGATGATTGTGTCCATCAGGATGTCATGACGGGGCCGACAGCAGCGGCTCGTCCTCCGCTGACGACAGTGAAGGCGGGAAACTCTTGATCCATGATTCCTCGTCTCAACACAGCAGCAGGAAGAAGAAGAAGAGCAAAAAGAGCAAGAAAAAGAAAGAGCGAGACCGGCCGCGTGAGAAGAAACACAGCAGTAAATCAGCCAAGAGAATAACAGCAGGTACAAACGAAACGCTTCTGTGTGTCTTAAAGGTGCATTGTGTAATATTTAGGAGGATCTGTTGACAGAAATGCAATATCATAAACATAACTATGTTTTCAGTGGTGTATAAAGACCTTACATAATTAACCGTTATGTTTTTATTACCTTAGAATGAGACATTTCTATCTACACACACCGCGGGTCCACTTACAGCGACATGTTTCTACGGTGGCCCTGAACGGACAAACACATTTCGTCACTATGTTGTTCTTCATGATAAGAAGCTGCTAAAGTCAGCGAATAAAACACTGACACAATGATGAACAAGTAACAATAATATTCGCAATAACATATCGTTTTACTGAATAATTAAGTGAACATAATTTCTTAATTTATCTAGAAACCTTATTGCTTAACTGGCTACTCTCTGCTGTCTCAGACGACGACATCACTTCCTGTCAGCCACCATAGCTTCTGTTGGGTGCAATTCACAAACTCACCACTAGATGCCGCTAAAATTACACACTGCACCTTTAACAGCTGTGTGCTGACCTTTGACCTCTGGCCACTCTTCTCTCAGCCAATGGCAGCACAGAATGGAGCCCGTTCACTACAGGTCATCACAGCCACGAGGAGAAGAGGAGGAAGAGTAAGGAAGGAGGCAAACGCAAGAGCAAAGACAAGGTGAGGAAACCACTGACACACCAGATGAGCCTGAAACACAGAGACCGTCTCACTCACTGTGTGTGTGTGTGTGTGTGTGTGTGTGCAGAAGAAGAAGGTCTTGACGGCGTATCAGATCTTTTATAAGGAGTACAGAAACAGCATTCTGGAGGAAGAGCCGGGCCTCGGTGGGTTCATCTTCATCAATCAGCCTGTTTGTGTCTCTGTATGTAGATATTTAGATTATATGTAAGATATGTAGATTATCAGCTTAAAGTCTCATATGTAAAGTGAGCAAACACAGTTGAGTTTGTTTGCTCCTGAAACATGCACAAGGATCTCTTATCCTTTTTCACTGTCAAGCATCTCAATTTAAACTCTGAATAGATCAGCCAATCAGATTGGAGCTTGCTGTTTGCAATCTTGTGTTTTTTAACATCTCCTATACAAAGCATAAAAAAAAACTCTTTACATATGAGCAAATTAAACAATAATAATTTTGTTAATTACAGTGACAATGAATGAAGAACTCACTATTTGTATTTAGCCTATTAATGTATTTATAATATATAAACTATGAATTAACTGTAAACTAATGATTTGTAAGCACTTTATTATTGTATACTTGAAAAGTGTTACTGAACTGTTTTCTATGTGAATATATAGTAAAGCAGGGGTTTGTGATATATATCGTCTGCGATAATATCGTAATTGTTGTTTTAACGATGTGCGATTTGACATTATGAGTATAGCCTAGTCCTCACACACACCCAGAGAGTGCATGCATGTAGTCTTGTAGATTAGACTAGTGCGGGTGTGCATTTAACGTGCACGCTTTCACTGCATGATTTAGTCTTTATTATCATTTAGTAATAAATATCACAAGAGTGCAGTTTTTCTTCAAATATCAGCATGATAACAAATGTGATATTGATTTCATACAAGTTTAATAAACAAGAACTTACATTTTAGACACAATATTGCCTGTTTTTGCTGTTTCGCCAATGAAAATAGTTCAAAAAGCCATGAATGAATCATTTGAATGAATGATTCAATGACTCAAATGCTTCGTTCCTGAATGAATCGGTTGAATCTCAAGGATTTGCTCATTGACAGTGACTTGCTGCCCCCTACTGGCGGTTTCAATTTCACATTTAAAGTATCTTTTCTTGTTTTAAATCATTTTAAATGTCAATATTCAATATTGCAAAGATGAATTTTGTTGATACTGATTTCGTTTGATTGGTAACAGCCCTATTGTGTCTTATTTTTATAATTGAATTTGATTAAGTTTATGAAATTGACAAAGGATGATGCATGCATATAATTAGGTTTAAAAAATGGCTTTATAAAGGTAAAAATCTATTGAAACATATTGGAAAAAATAATTTCTGTCACTGCTGTGAACTGACCACCAGAGTATGAAGAATATCAAAAAGTTTAGGAGTCAGTTGTCCACGACAGTCCTAAACCTGCCAAAGTACCAACACAATAAATACACTCAGCAAAATATCGTCTAATAATCGTTATGGAGAAAATCACAGAAAATATCGAGATATAATTTTTTGTCAATATCGCACACCCCTAATGTAAAGTGTAATTTATTCCTGTGATCAAAGCTGAATTTTCAGCATTATTACTCCAGTCTTAAGTGTCACATGATGAAAACAGTTTTGCTGCTTCAGATTTTTGTGGAAACCATCATACATTGTATTTTTCAGGATTCTTTGATGAATAGAAAGTTCAAAAGAACAGCATTTATTTGAAATATAATCTTTTGTAACATTATAAATATCTTTACTCTCACTTTTGATCAATTTAATGCATCCTTTAATGCATCAATTTAATGATCAATATTAACCCTAACCCCACATAAATCTGCAGCATTGATCATAATCATAAATGTTTCTTGAGCATCATATCATCATATTATAGTGATTTCTGAAGGATCATGTGACACTGAAGACTGGAGTAATGATGATGAAAATTCAGCTTTGATCACAGGAATAAATTACACTTAACTATATATTCACATAGAAAACAGCTATTTTACATTATAAAAATATTTTTTTATCAAATAAATGCAGCTTTGGTGAGCAGAAGAGACTCTTTTCAAGAACGATGAAAGTGGTATAGACCACAAACTATTGACCGCTAGTGTATGTGAATATTTATTGTGTGTATGTTTATTTGAACTCAGATTTTGGGGACTTGAGCAAAAGACTCGCTGATGCCTGGAAGCAGCTGCCAGAGGGAGACAAACAGGTGCAAACAGCATCATTACCCATCATGCACCTGTGTAAAGTGTGTTTGCTGACGGACTGATGTTTTCAGGTGTGGCGAGAGAGATCGGAGTACTTGCAGCGCAAGCAGTTGAAAGAGAGTGTCAAACACGTCAAGCACGTCAAACAGCAGCAAATGTCGCGACCGCTCAAAGACAGCAGCAGGGTTAAAGGTCAGCACTCAAATCCCTTCAGGTCACTGGCTGCGTTTACATGCACAACTTAAGTTTCAATCGGACTGAATTCATTCCGAATGATGAGATGAATCTGAATGTAGTGTTTACATGAACGCTAAATGTGCGTTTATATGCCGCCAGCTTTAAATCAGAATATAATTTTTGACATGCGCACACTGCACGATTATACAGAGTTTCCAGCTGTTTGCTCATAACTACTCTCCTTCATCGGTTCTTCATTCACTTTAAGCAGCTGACTTAATATTTATCCATTTCTGGTCATAATTTGGAGATGATGAGCATATGAACCGTTGTGCCACTGCTTATATTTATCACGCAAAAAAAATGCCCAAAACTAGGGGTGGGGGAAAAAATCGATTCTTAGATGCATCGCGATGCGGACGTGGACGATTCTGAATCGATTCACAAATGTCAAAAATCGATTTTCAAAAAAAAATTTTTTTTTTTAGATATATATTTATAATAACGTAATATTGACGGAACGCAAAAGACGGAACTCTGAAGCGCGGAAGTGCAGTGCCCGGACCGTCTTTGGCGTGTGCACATAACAGAGACGCGAAGGCTGAGCGCGAAATCCAAACACCCTCCTCGTTAAAAGCTGACGTGTGGAAATATTTTGGCTTCTATGAAGTTGAAGGGGGAAAGGAGGTGGACAAGAGCCATACTAGTTGTAAGCTTTGTAGAATAAAACTAAAATATTTCGGAAACACGACAAATATGTGAAGCCATATGACACGTTTCCACCCAGAGGAGGAAAAACACTCGGCTTTGTGCTGCCTTGTCGAAAAATGCTAACGTTACTCAAGCGCGAATCGATCACAGAGAATGTTGATTCATTCTCTATTGTTTCCATAATGGTGTAAATCTCACAATATTATGACATAGTTATTTCATTTAAATTAGGGTAAGTGTATGAGGAGCATATTTTGATATTTTAAATGAACTAGCAATTATCACATTTGATATAACAAGTAAAAATGACATTATTATATGAAATACAATTATAATAAAATTTGAAGTTAAGTGTACAGTATACTGTACTGTTTTCATTTTTAAAACGGTGTGAAAAGTAAAAATTATCATCAAATATTCATCTTTGACCTGTCAAAGTTTCCTACAAGTCTCCACAGCAAGGATGCATAGATTTATGGGCGTGGTAAGCAGAAGGAAAATGAGTCTGCACATACGCATAACCAGTAAGTAGCACATCTCGATGGGTAGCATGAATCGTCAGAACGCTGGTCGTTGTTATATTATTAATTTACTACAAGTATGCTGCTAGTTCAGGCACACATTTATTTTCCTGTTGGTTCTTTGCAATGTTAATAAAATATATTGTACGTTAATTCTTTATTGGTCATTACTTTGTACTTTTAAAGCAAAGTATTTATATTCACACACACACACACAAAAAGATTCAGATAATCGATAATCGCTTTAGCATCGAATCGCAGGCCTCTGAATCGTAATCGAATCGAATCGTGAGGTGCCTAGAGATTCCCACCCCTACCCAAAACCAGTGGTCTGTGGATGAGAGTCTGAAACCAGCACTGGTGGGCCGTTGTCCTGCTCCACTTCACACACGCAGACAAAGGAGAATTATAGAATGTCTGGACACTCATTTATACAACACTTTATTCAACGGGAAAAACAGCTTGTTCTGCGCGTCACATGTCATTACGCTATTTCTACATCATTACACATGCGCAGTCCTTTCAGTTTCGGTTTCCAATCCGATCAAGTGTTTACATGTTCCCTCGATCGGATTAGAAAAGGAATAAACCACCCCTTTCAATCCGATCGAAATTTCATTGGGATCGAGCTCAATCGGAGTGATTAAGGTGTTTTACAGGAAGGCTTTTCAGTGCGATTGAGCCGTCAATCCCATTACTAACGAATTATTTGGCTGCATGTAAACGTAGCCACTGTTGTCACTGTCAGTGCTGTGATTTTTGGTGTTGATGTTTGGTTTTGGTGTTTGATGTGTTGGTGTTTGATGTGTTGGTGTTTGATGTGTTGGTGTTTGATGTTGGTGTTTGGTGTTTGGTGTTGGTGTTTGATGTGTTGGTGTTTGATGTGTTGGTGTTTGATGTGTTGGTGTTTGATGTGTTGGTGTTTGATGTTGGTGTTTGGTTTTGGTGTTTGATGTGTTGGTGTTTCATGTGTTGGTGTTTGATGTTGGTGTTTGGTGTTTGGTGTTTGATGTGTTGGTGTTTGATGTGTTGGTGTTTGATGTGTTGGTGTTTGATGTTGGTGTTTGGTGTTGGTGTTTGATGTGTTGGTGTTTGATGTGTTGGTGTTTGATGTGTTGGTGTTTGATGTGTTGGTGTTTGATGTTGGTGTTTGGTGTTGGTGTTTGGTTTTGGTGTTTGGTGTTGGTGTTTGATGTGTTGGTGTTTGATGTGTTGGTGTTTGATGTGTTGGTGTTTGATGTTGGTGTTTGATGTTGGTGTTTGATGTTGGTGTTTGATGTTGGTGTTTGATGTTGGTGTTTGATGTGTTGGTGTTTGATGTTGGTGTTTGGTGTTTGGTGTTGGTGTTTGATGTGTTGGTGTTTGATGTGTTGGTGTTTGATGTGTTGGTGTTTGATGTGTTGGTGTTTGATGTTGGTGTTTGGTGTTGGTGTTTGATGTGTTGGTGTTTGATGTGTTGGTGTTTGATGTGTTGGTGTTTGATGTTGGTGTTTGGTGTTGGTGTTTGGTTTTGGTGTTTGGTGTTGGTGTTTGATGTTGGTGTTTGGTTTTGGTGTTTGGTGTTGGTGTTTGATGTTGGTGTTTGGTGTTGGTGTTTGATGTGTTGGTGTTTGATGTTGGTGCTTGATGTGTTGGTGTTTGATGTTGGTGTTTGGTGTTGGTGTTTGATGTTGGTGTTTGGTTTTGGTGTTTGGTGTTGGTGTTTGGTGTTGGTGTTTGATGTATTGGTGTTTGGTGTTTGATGTATTGGTGTTTGGTGTTGGTGTTTGGTGTTGGTGTTTGATGTGTTGGTGTTTGATGTTGGTGTTTGGTGTTGGTGTTGGTGTTTGATGTGTTGGTGTTTGATGTGTTGGTGTTTGGTGTTGGTGTTTGATGTTGGTGTTTGATGTGTTGGTGTTTGATGTGTTGGTGTTTGATGTTGGTGTTTGGTGTTGGTGTTTGATGTTGGTGTTTGATGTGTTGGTGTTTGATGTGTTCGTGTTTGATGTTGGTGTTTGATGTGTTCGTGTTTGATGTTGGTGTTTGATGTGTTGGTGTTTGATGTTGGTGTTTGGTGTTGGTGTTTGGTGTTGGTGTTTGATGTGTTGGTGTTTGATATGTTGGTGTTTGATATGTTGGTGTTTGGTGTCGGTGTTTGATGTGTTGGTGTTTGATATGTTGATGTTTGGTGTTGGTGTTTGATGTGTTGGTGTTTGATGTTGGTGTTTGATGTGTTGGTGTTTGGTGTTGGTGTTTGATGTGTTGGTGTTTGATGTTGGTGTTGGTGTTTGGTGTTGGTGTTTGATGTGTTGGTGTTTGATGTTGGTGTTTTATGTGTTGGTGTTTGGTGTTGGTGTTTGATGTGTTGGTGTTTGATGTTGGTGTTTGATGTGTTGGTGTTTGGTGTTGGTGTTTGATGTGTTGGTGTTTGATATGTTGGTGTTTGATGTGTTGGTGTTTGATGTTGGTGTTTGATGTTGGTGTTTGATGTTGGTGTTTGATGTGTTGATGTGTGGGTGTTTGGTGTTGGTGTTTGGTGTTTTTGTTTGGTGTTTGATGTGTTGGTGTTTGGTGTTTGATGTTGGTGTTTGGTGTTGGTGTTTGTGGTTGGTGTTGGTGTTTGATGTGTTGGTGTTTGGTGTTGGTGTTTGATGTGTTGGTGTTTGATGTGTTGGTGTTTGGTGTTGGTGTTTGGTGTTGGTGTTTGATGTGTTGGTGTTTGATGTGTTGGTGTTTGATGTTGGTGTTTGATGTGTTGGTGTTTGGTGTTTGATGTGTTGGTGTTTGGTGTTTGGTGTTGGTGTTTGTGGTTGGTGTTTGATGTTGGTGTTTGATGTTAGTGTTTGGTGTTTGGTGTTGGTGTTGGTGTTTGTTTGGTGTTAGGGTTGTGTGATGTCTACCAATTTGGCATCAAACGATGTGTACAGTGAAACATCGCGATGGACGATGATATCGGGAGGAGGGGCGGGGCTAACATTCTAATTTTTCAATTAAGCAATAAGTCCCGCTAAGCCATGTTTTACAGTGGATTTAGAACAGCTAAGGGGCGTAGTCACAACGCGGAGATATTTTCCTCTACATCTCATCAGCAATTTTGATTTCGGCATGCTCTGCAGCAGCTGACCACGAGCGAATGTACAGTGACGTGACAGAACTGCCAGATTCAAACTGTGCTTTTCGCTCTATGGCTGGCACTGCGCCAGAGACTGACGCGCTCAGCGCTTGTCATATATCACATTCACAACTATTCAGTGTTTTTAACCACATAATGTTTATTTTAGGTTTCAGACATTTAAATACATATAATTTATAGCAAAACAATACATTTATAGTTTGTAAAATACACAATGGTGTCTATGGAAGCAGCAATAACCAATTCAAATATATTTGCAGACGGATTTTATTCATATCAGACACACAGTGTAAGTAACGTTAACTATAAAGTTAACTCCATTCTTCTCCCAGGTCACTGGCCATGTATTTCAGGGGGAAACTGATGAATTCACGTGCTGTAATAAACCCAACAGACAGGAATCTCTGAACTGTGGCCCAAACAAACATGACGGTGCCCATCTCACTTTGCAGATCAAAATCATTTATAAAGATTTTTTAAACGACAAAACAAACTCACTTACACGTATTTGAGAATCGGAATAGAAGGTAGTCGATGACATGGTAACCAGGTTTGTTAATATTTAGAAATAAAAGCGCTAACGTTACATCTGTCATACAGCGCTATTTTGGCTGTGGTGAATCACGTGCCAAGCATAACTCGTCACCATGGAAACATGGGGGGGGGATCGCGATGCTGGCTTAACATCATGATGTCTGTCAGCCATCACAATGGACGATGATATCGTCTATCGGCACAACCCTAGTGTTGGTGTTTGATGTGTTGGTGTTTGTGGTTGGTGTTTGGTGTTGGTGTTTGATGTGTTGGTGTTTGATGTGTTGGTGTTTGATGTGTTGGTGTTTGATGTTTTGGTGTTTGATGTGTTGGTGTTTGGTGTTTGATGTGTTGGTGTTTGTGTTGGTGTTTGATGTATTGGTGTTTGGTGTTTGATGTGTTGGTGTTTGATGTGTTGGTGTTTGATGTCGGTGTTTGGTGTTTGATGTGTTGGTGTTTGATGTGTTGGTGTTTGATGTTGGTGTTTGGTGTTTGATGTGTTGGTGTTTGATGTGTTGGTGTTTGATGTGTTGGTGTTTGATGTCGGTGTTTGGTGTTTGATGTGTTGGTGTTTGATGTGTTGGTGTTTGATGTTGGTGTTTGGTGTTTGATGTGTTGGTGTTTGATGTGTTGGTGTTTGATGTCGGTGTTTGATGTCAGTGTTTGGTGTTGATGTTTGGTGTTGGTGTTTATGTTTGGTTTTGGTGTTTGGTGTTGATGTTTGTGTTTATGTTTGGTGTTGATGTTTGTGTTTGGTGTTGATGTTGGTGTTTGGTGTTGGTGTTTGGTTTTGGTGTTGATGTTGGTGTTTGGTGTTGATGTTTGGTGTTGATGTTTGGTGTTGGTGTTTGGTGTTGATGTTTAGTGTTGATGTTTGGTGTTGGTGTTTGGTTTTTGAGTTTTGTGTTGATGTTTGGTGTTGATGTTTAGTGTTGATGTTTGGTGTTGGTGTTTGGTTTTTGAGTTTGGTGTTGATGTTTGGTGTTGGTGTTTGGTTTTTGAGTTTGGTGTTGATGTTTGGTGTTGGTGTTTGGTCAGGTCATCAGTCATGTGCAGTGACTCCAGCAGGAGGAGTCGTTGTGTTGAAGAGACCCGAAGCATCAGTGACTCCTGTCCAGAACGGATCGGCAAACGCTCCCACTTTCTCTCCGCTCAGAGACCCGGACGTGGACCCGATCGATGCGGCCGCTCACCTGCAGCTTCTGGGAGAGTCTCTGTCTCTGATCGGGCGCAGGCTGCAGGAGACTGAGGTGCTCACACTCTCACACACACACACACACACACACACACACACACACACACACACTCAAACATTAAATTCACACTGCTTACCATAACCGCCAGTTTCAGCACACTACTAACTAACTAGGCACCGCCCCTTTATTCTACGTATGAATTATAAATAACATTTTTAAAAAAGTATAATTCGGAAAATATATATTTCATAAAAATTTGTGCATTTTTTTTATACAAAATGTAAAATTGTAAAAAAAAAAAAAAAATAAGTTCAGCAATAATCTGCCAACTGTCATCTTTAAAAAGAGACCAAACTTCAGTCTGTGATACAAACATTTATAAACGTTTAAGTTGGAAATGTTATTTTCAGGTCCATACTCAAAAAGTGAATAAATGGATTATAATTACTGCTTAAATATAATTTACTTCCATAAAATCCTCTAAAAATATTAAATAAAAAACATTATCGGACTAAAATATAGTTCAATCATTTCATTGAAATACTAAAAAAAAAAAACGGTCCTTTTGACCGACATGCAAAGAGCACCAGTTAAACACCTGCTGAAGTGTGTGAGCATCACGCAGGTGTGTTTCATGTCTAACTATCTGGTGTGTGTTTCAGGGCATGGTGACCGTGTCCGGTTCTCTGTCGGTTCTCCTGGACTCGGTGTTGTGTGCTCTGGGTCCGCTGGCCTGCCTCACCACTCAGGTCCCAGAACTCAACGGCTGCCCACATCATGTGCTGGTACGTACTGACCATTCATTATTTTAATTACATAAACATTAGTGGTCGACCGATATGGGTTTTTTGATGGCCGATGCCGATATCTTAGAGAGCAGGGTGGCTGATGGCCGATATAAAGGCGATATTTATATATATATATCAAACATATATACTGTATATATATATATATATATATACACACACACACATATAATATATATACATATATATATACACACACACTTTATATTTATATAAATCAATACTTAATAAATTAGATAAATTTAATAAATATTTACAAATATTTAAAATAAACATGCTTAGGCCCTATACTTTAGATGGCAACTTCTTGAATCCGCAATCCTATTACAGTATTTTTCACAAATAAAGTAATTGTTTAAAAATATATGAATATGTGAATAAAAAGGAAGTAAACACTGTAACAGGGCACTCAGTAATCTGGTAATTTCATGCGCACTGATAATCATATTTTTTTTACTTTGACTTTTGACAAGGTAACGCTAATTTTACATACAGCACACAGTGAAAACGACATGAATATGACACCGTGGGGAACTGGATATAGCACAGCATATTTTAAAATGAAGGATTTAAAGTTTTTCGATGGCGTCTCCTGTGAAGCTGATCTTCTGTTCGCATTCACTCACTTCGCACGCCCCGTCACTCGCAGGAACACGTTTATACCGGCTACAAATGCACAATTCACAAGATATCACTGCTGGATTCGATTAAATCTGCAAGGTTTGTGAAATTAAATGTTTATTAGATATTCAGAGATTTGTTTAAATTATGTAGATGCGCATTTGCTGAATGTTGACGGTAAACGAGAAAGTATTTTAGCCTGATTGTTTGGCTTTTCGGTTACAAATAATATAAAAGCAAACGCATTACTTTTTCACATACCATTTACTTTCTTTGATTACCAGTTCTGTAGCCACCGGTTCTGTCTAACAAACTATTAGATATGACTGACAGAGAGACGGAGAATGTGAGTGAGCGCTGTGTGATCAGGCGCTGCCGTTCTCTTCTCAGGTGCTGATGTTCTCCGTCAAAATAAAAGTCCCGTTTCCAACACATCGGCCAATCAGAAAAACTTATCGGCGATGCCGATATTTAAAAAAAGCCAAATATCGGCTACTATATAAACATCAGTGAGCCAAATGACTTGAACTTATATATGCATGCAGCTTCACCTCTACAATTAGATTGTGTGTGTCACGCAGCTTTATGCTTTGTTTCTGGTGCAGAGTCACAGATGCATCATTGCATTTTATATCATTCTTTAGCTCGGTTATCTTTATATCAAAGGAAAAAGCTACATATGTAGTTATTTATTGCAAAAGTTATTTTAGGTAAATCACCCTCCTATATATCAAATCTTTTAATTTATTACACAAATTTTATTATCGCACTAGATCTGGTTCTCATTCTCATATCCGGTTAAAAGTCCCAAGGGTATTGTCAGCACTTTTAAACGTCTCTTGCACAGTGTTTTAAAGGAGACTTGCAATTGTTTTTTTGTTTTATTTGCTATTATTTATTTAGTTCTTGAATGTGTAAATTGTGGTATTGTCATTTTGTGTGAAACTTTGTGCAGCCGTCTTGAGATGGTAATATCTCAATGTGATTCTCCTGGTTAAATAAAGCAAATAATAATAATAACTCTCACTCCGTGTCTCTGTTTGTGATCAGTCAAACACTCTGGATAACATCGCCTACGTGATGCCGGGTTTATGAAGGACCTCCTGCGGCGTCTCCACTGAAACCATCGACAAAAGACTTTAAGACTTGCACAGTTTTGCACTGGACAAACTCAGACACTTCAACTTTTAACCTGCTTCTTAAACCTGCTCCATTTTTTTATCTGATGTTAATTTTGTATTTCTGTTGTTTTTCTCAATCTCTCAATAAAATCCATTTTAGTATGTTCTTTTAATTCTGGAGTGGACTGAATTTTGTAGTGTTTATTGTAAATGATTTATCGGTGCACATTATTATTGTTTTAATAATCTTGAATGAGAATAAGTTCCTCTTGCAGCATCTCTTCTCTCTGATGACGAGGGCGGGGCAACCTGTCACTCACATGAGATCAGCCAATAGCAAACCACAACCATCCAATCAGTTCCCCGCAGACAAAATCAAGCCCCGCCCACATTTTTTCTTGTTCCAGAAGCGTTTCACTCAGATATACGGTTGCATTCTCAGTCTCTTTCGTCTGTCATGATGCAGAGAATCTTGCTGAGCGAGTTAATTAAAAGTTAACCCCAACCCTATCTGAATAAAAATGAAGAGACTTGTATAGACACTGTCTGTTCACACAGGACGTGTTTCTGAGATCAAAATCTAGATGATTTGAAGTCTATAGACATGAAATAGAATGAATTCAACATTTATAAACACGTCTTGAAAAGATTATTTTGAAACTGTGAGACATCATGATGTCTTTACGAAAATGAACCATGGTTTTATTGGTCATGAATATAGTTAAATCATGGTAACCACAATTTAACCATGGTTTTGCAACACTAAACATAATTTAATGATAATTTACAAATCATAATCAATCCGGCAAAAAAAAAAAAACATGGTTACTACACATTTACTATAATAAAACCAGCTTTAACTCTGCTGTGTAAAGAAGCCTTTAGAGGGGGTTTCAGTTTTTCAGCTGGTCAGGATCGGAAACCAGCATTTCAAACTTAAAAAACACTGAATCCCAGCAAACCAGTTGTTCTGGGTGTGGCAGCATCAGTGTGATTCACACGCATGCCGAGGATCATTCCTCCACCCCAACTGCAGGAGAGGAGATGAGGGGTGTGGCGTCTCCGACGGGACGCGAGTCTCTTCACTCTCACACAGAGACGCTTCACACCTGGATCAGGAGAGAGAGAGAGAGAGAGACTCTGACCTCCCTGACACACACAATCACATGGATTTCTCTAATCAGGGTAAGATTAAATTCACATTCATACTCGTGTTCATGTTCTCCCACAGTACAGTGAGCGGTCTAAAATGATTTGTTTCATTAAATGAGTAATTTTATTAAATGTAATTGAAATATTTCATGACAGTGAGGAGACACAAATAGATTAAATAATTGAACTAATCTAGTGTAAGTTGTAACTTCTATTACTAATGCGTGTTTGTGTGTGTTCTGCTGAATGCTGTGTAACTGGACTGACAGGTGTCTCGTATGTTGTAATGTGTGAGGACAGAGATTAAACACAAGATATGAATCACATAAACCTAAAAATAGAGTCTGAAACTCTGTAAATGAAATGTATTTCTTTTTGAGGTGAGGTTCTGAGGGTCACTCCCTCTGGAAGTGGTGAAAGTGGACAAGCTCGAAGCGTTTTAGACCCCGTTTACAGCTGTATTTAGTGTCGTTCACTTGTGATCCGATCAACCAAAACGCTTCCTAACACCAGGTGTAAACAGGGCCTTTAAACACTGTGTTCTTGTGATGTCATCAGCCAACCAGTGTTGCCTTGATGTCATTTTCCTGCATCGATTAGTTAGTAGGGGTGGGCAATACTGCAAAATTCGGTATCGATCCGATACCAAGTAAATACAGGGCCTGTATCGCCGATATCGATACCAATACTTTTTAATTTTAAAAGTATGCACTTGAACTTACATGCACTTTCCTGTGCTAGAGCAGTGTGTCATGATTTATGAGGTGAATGCATCATCAATATGCTAAATCTGAATACGTTTTCATGACCACTAAATATTTTGTGATTTGTGCTCTCAACTCGCCTGTAATTAATCAGTGACTTTTACCAAACTACCCTAATTATAGTAAATGTACTATTATACACTAGCCTACTGTTCAAAAGTTTGGGGTCTGTAAGATTTTTAATTCTCTTCTGCCTTTATTTGATCAAAAATACAGTAAAAACTGTAACATTATTACAATTTAACATAGGCTATTCTGTCATTTATTCCTGTGATCAAAGCTGAATTTTCAGCATCATTACTCCAGTCTTCATGATCCTTCATGATGAGAATTCATTTTAATATGCTGATTTGCTGCTCGAGAAACATTTCTTATTATTTTCAATGTTGAAAACAGTTTCATGTTTTTGTGGAAACCATGATACATTTTAAGCAAAATTATTTGATGAACAAAGTTGAAAGAACAGCATTTATATGAAATATTTTTTTTTAACTAGTGTAAAACCCTTGACTGTCACTTTCGATCAATTTAATGCATCAATCCTTGTTGAATAAAAATATTAATTTCATTAAACAAATCTTACTGACGTCAACATTTTCAACCGTTATGTAAACTTTTAATTTGTTTATTGCGAAATAACTCTCGATTGTTTCTCTGTCATCAAGGCTTCGTTTCCCAAACACACTGAGACAGAAGCACCAGCATCGAACGCTCTCTGGGATTGATTGGTTTCATCTTGTATCCAGATGACTAGGAGAAATAGTTCTACCAGAGCGGTCTAGCCTTATTAGACATTCTCTGGTTCTACCCTACACAATTATTCGCTAACATTCGCGTATTTTTCAACTTAGAAGTTTTTTTTACGCACTGAATTGCGTTCTAAATTAATAAAAAATTACTGGTAAAAAAACACACATTTGGATCGATATTTTTATGTGAGGATCGATCCTTTTCGATACCACGTCAGTATCGAAAGTATCGATACCTTAGGATCAATCCGCCCACCCCTAGTTAATAGTCACTTGACATCTACAGCTCAGGTGATTGGCTCAAATTAATGTGCATAGCGCCCTCTGTACAGATAAAACTTTATCAAAAGGATTCCAGTTCACATGGATTCATGTAAACAACAAAAACAAAATCTGTCCAGACAAGTAATTTGGCAATGTCAATTTGTAAAGGTGCCTGCGCACATACATATTGAAACGTGCAAATCTATAGACTAAACACGTAATATGCATGTGCGCGCCGTCAGCTTTTTCACAGATCCACGTTTCTGAAGTTAACACGGAGAGTTTTCAAAACATTACGAAACTTGCACTTTGGAACCTGTTTCAAAGTTTGCGTTCTCGAGCCCCAAACACTGGTGTCGTGCAAATGAACGGCCAGAACACATTAAAAGTTTTCTGCTTTCAGTTAAAACGGTGTTTAGTAAGCGGCCCCTAAGGTAATAACTAATGATCTTTGCAACGGAAGTGAATCAATCAAAACTAACTTTAGCTGGACAATAACTTTATTCTAAAGCCAAAACAATCTCTGTTACTTTAATTCCCTATTATCACTGTACTGTAAAGCTGCTTTAAAACAATATATTGTTAAAAGCGCTATATAAATAAACGTGACTTGACTTAATTGACATGAGAAATACGGACATATGATATGCACATGCTGGGAGTCCTGAAGGGATGAATGAGAATGAAAGCAAGTGAGCTGTAGATGTCTCAAGAGTTCGATTAAAGGCTGTTCATACGCATTCGATCACATGAGCATTTACACTACGAAAGCCATTCAGTCAAATGCGTTTTCAAGGCCCTCTGGAAGTGGTGAAAGTGTCAATATCAATGTCACCTTTATTTATATAGCACTATTAAAACAACACAAGTTGACCAATGTGCTTTACATCATCACCGAAAAGTAGAAAATAATATTACAATAGTAATAGAATAAAATAAAATAAAATCATTAAAAAAATTCCATCAAAAGGACGAATAGGCCATGGCAAACAAATATGTCTTAAGAGAACGCAAACTTTGAAACAGTTTCCAAGGTGCATTTTCGAATTTTTTTGAAAACGTTATCTCCGTGTTAACTTCAGAAACGTGGATCTGTGAAAAAGCTGACGGCGCGCACATGTATATTACGCATTTAGTCTATAGATTTGCACGTTTCAATATGTATGTGCGCAGGCACATATTCAATCTTTACAAATTGACATTGCCAAATTACTTGTCTGGCCAATTGAAGAAGAATCAGTCCTATATTGTACAGGGAGCCAATGTAGAGAGATCAAAGATGGAGTGATGTGTTCACGTTTCTTAATATTCAATAATAATCTCGCAGCCGTAGTGGACAAGCTCGAAGCGTTTTAGACCCCGTTTACAGCTGTATTTAGTGTCGTTCACTTGTGATCCGATCAACCAAAACGCTTCCTAACACCAGGTGTAAACAGGGCCTTTAAACACTGTGTTCTTGTGATGTCATCAGCCAACCAGTGTTGCCTTGATGTCATTTTCCTGCTACCATTAGTTAATAGTCACTTGACATTAATTTGAGCCAATCACCTGAGTTGTAGATGTGTATAGCAGCATGAACTCAACCAATCAGCATGTTCAGCGCCCAATCCCACCCCTGAAAGTTCCTGAGCTTTGAAAAAGTACTACCTCGCAAACAGGGACTTTCGGAGGGGGAAATATTTACCCGGAACTTCATTTAGACCCTGGTTACCAGTACCAGCCCAAAGTCCCTAGTTCCTGAGGTCTGATTTCTGTTCTGTCTCTGTGTTCCAGGTATCGGTCCTCGCGGCTCCTTCTCTGAGCTGTGTTTGGTGTTGGTCGGCAGCATCGGCTGTGGAAAGACCCTGACGGCGGACACACTCCTGCGTCAGACTTCGGATCTGGCATCTCCGGCCTCTCCCCGTGTGACCCAGATCCGGCGAGGGCTTTCGGAGGGCCGACGGCTGTGCGTTGTGGAAACCCCTCGCTGGTACTGGCGGGGCAAGGAGCTGGAGGCCGACATTCAGGAGGAGACCCGACGTTCCCTCAGCTTGAGTGGCTCCGGGCCCTTCATCTTCCTCTTCCTCATTCCCATCGGGGAGTTTACTGAGATGGAGCGGTGCATCCCGGATCAGCTGGAGCACATGTTTGGGAAGGCGGTGCTGGGTCACACGCTGGTGCTGCTCACCTGTGGAGAATACCTGATGGACCGCAGTCTGGACGAGTACCTGAGTAAGGAGGAGGGGCTTCAGGAGGTGTTGAGGAGGTGCCGAGGACACTGTCATGTGATCAGAAACCGCAGATCTGACGACAGACAGCAAGTCGTCTCTCTACTGGAGAAGGTGAGGCTACAGGTGTCCGACTGAAAGCTGATTGGCATCTTCCTACATATATGGCTACTGATAACCAATTAAACCTTAAGAAGGTACATCAGAGAATGTTTGTTCTGAGGAAATTGGAGCTGGGGGCGGGGCTACAGGTGTCTGACTGAAAGCTAATTGAGATCATCCTACATACAGTCAAACCAAAAATTATTCAGACACCAGATATCATTTTAGATTTTCTAGTGGGTGCAGGACATTTATATAAGTGAGGATAGCAAAATAAAGTAAACTGTGACATATACAAACACGCATACCTATAGACTGAACACGTGGTGCCCAAAATTAAGCCTTGCTTGGCAATTTGTTTAGTTAAATTGGTATTATCTAATTCTGTACTAAAATTCAACATAATTAATTTGTGAGACAGTCTAACAGAAGTATGAACAAAACCAGTGAAATATCAACTGATCTGATAACTCTGAGTTCTTGTCCTATTTTATTACCATTTTCTAAACTATAGCGAATAAACTGTGATAATGTGAGAAATGTTGAAGGTGTCTGAATAAATTTTGGTTTGACTGTATATGGCTGCTGATTACTAATTAAACCTGAAGCAGCTAATCAAGTCCTCCAGGATCACGGTTTCCAGGCAGGTGTGTTGGTCCTCGAGGAGCAGGATTGGAAACTTCCCAAAAGCATTGTAAGCCTATGTCAGGGTTCCTCAATTCCATAAAGGACAATTGAAGTTTACGTAATCCCACTAATTTGACCCAGGTTCAATGAGTCAAGATCATTTAATGTGCACACTATTCGAAAGGAGCCCTAAAGGACAATCATGAATCAAATCGATTCATCATGGCAAACAGCATGTATATTCTGTCCAGTTTAATGCGTTTGAGATGTGTTTTTCACAGTGGATAACTAAGGTATATTCTCCATCTGTAAATGTTAGAAAGTCATGCAAATATTTCATTTTGCTGTCACGAGTGGACGAGGCTCATGCATGCGAGTCTCCGCTAAACTTCACATTGAACGAGCGCTGCTGCGCGAATACGTGCCAAACGGAGCACGATAGAATAGAATTAAAGTATTTGTTGTTGGACATTCAATGTGCCTTATGTTGAATTTTAAATGCACAAGTCGACACAGACCACAAAACATATACCTGCACTGTTTTAGTATTTGAAACCAGACTCCCCATTGTTCAGTTTCAAGTCAAGACGAGTCCAAATGCACCAGTCAATGACAAGACCCTGAAAATATGGTCTCGGACTCGACAGAGACTCGTAGTTTGGACTGCATCATGGTGTGCATCATTAGACAACCTGAGCGATGATGATTGCAGGACTGTATTTAACACATTTATATCTAGATAGTAACATGCATTTGATGCTGAAATAAAAAAAGGACTTATTTTAGATGATCTTTAGGGTCACAATGTAATGGATGGGATGATGTATTATGACAAAGTACAGATTGTATGATTTTGAGACATGTTTACCTAGTTTCTCGTGTCTCAGGTGGAGCAGATGGTACAGCGGAGCGGAGGATTTCACCTGCTCAGGGAAGAGGAGAAACGTGGGAAAGACGTCAGAGAGGAGAAAGAGGAGGAGAAAACAGAGATGAAGAAATATGGAAAAATATGGAACGGAGGCAACAGAGGAAAACTAACACAAATCAACACATTTGACAAACAAACAAAGGAAACCGTAAGTGATGGAGTGATTGAGAGACACCTGATCAACGGACTTCAGTCACAGAAGCGGGACTATGAGGAAACACACAACCATCAAGCACTTCTGGAGAGAGGCCCGAGCTTCAAACTCACCAAAGGTGCTGAAATAAACCAGAACAAATGCAGGGAACTAATCCATAAGTTTCCTATCCTGCTCCTGAAGGGCCTCCAGCAGAGTTTAACTCCAGTCCCAGTCAAGTCACCTTCAATTATACAGCGCTTTTAACAATATAGATGTTTCGAAGCAGCTTTACAGTGATAATAGGAAATTTGATTGTTTATTGTTTTGGCTTTACAGCAGCTCTAGAATAAAGTTATTGTCCAGCTAAAGTTAGTTTTGATTGATTCACTTCCGTCGCAACGATTGTTCGTTATTAACTTAGGGGCCGCTAACACGACACCGTTCTAACAGAAAACCCTTAATGCGCTCCGGCTCATTTACACAAAACAGTGTTTGGGGCTCGAGAACACAAACCTTGAAACTGGTTCCAAGGTACAAGCCTTGAAAAATTTACAATACAGAATTTTTTATCGCTTCCGCGTATCCACGTGAACCAGAATTATCCCGTTATCCCGATGCGTTGTCGTCGTATCCAGGCACAGGTCCTTCATCAGATCCGGATACGGCCTGGATCCGGCGGACTGCGGTAAACCTCAGGATAAACAGAGAGACTAATATTAGCGTAGACGCCATCCTTCTTATGATGTAACAAGTACATCAGGATTTATGGGAAGTGTTCCCGGATCCGGCTGATCTAAACTATGCAGCCTAACATTGAATTATAGACGTCTATAATGTGTTATGTGTATGCTAGGACAAAGAGATGTGTTTTTAGTCTAGATTTGAACTGACAGACTGTGTCTGCTTCCCGGACAATGTTAGGAAGATAATTCCAGAGTTTTGGTGCTAAATAGGAAAAGGATCTACCGCCAGCAGTCGATTTAGATATTCTAGGTATTATCAACTGGCCAGAGTTTTGAGATCGCAATAGACGTGAAGGAGTATAATGTGTTAAGAGCTCGCTCAAGTACAGGGGAGATCAACCATTTAGTGCTTTGTAAGTAATCAGCAATATTTTAAAATGTATACGATGTTTAATAAGGAGCCAATGCAGTGTTGACAGAACCGGGCTAATATGGTCAACCGGGCAGTCATGGCCTAATGGTAACAGAGTTGGACTGGTGACCCAAAGGTTGCTGGTTCAATTCCAGTACCGGCAGGAATATGACTGAGGTGTCCTTGAGCAAGGCACCTAACCCCCAATCGCTCCCCGGGCGCCACTCAAGGCTGCCCGCTGTGTGTGTATCCACGTTTGCAGTGTGTGTGTGTGTTCACTACTCACTACTCTGCTCCTAATGTGTGTGCACTTACTTGGATGGGTTAAATGCAGAGGTCAAATTCCAAGTATGGGTTACCATACTTGGCCATCACGTGTCACTTTCACTTTCACTAAAAAATACTTCCTGGTTCTGGTAAGAACTCTAGCGGCTGCGTTTAAACACACTTAAACCAGCTAATCAAGCTGGGGTGTTTCCCAAAGCATCGTTAGCCAAGTTGCATGACATTTGGACACAATAAATCCTATTCTTGAGCAAAATAAGCAAGCTGACATTCAGTACAATCTGTATCTTTTATTTAGAATATATACAAATGTAATTTACATCTTTTAGTTTGTCAAGAGATTTAAAGCATCGTTTTTGAAGAGAGCAAACGTGCTCTTGTAGGCCCTACGTAAGAATGAGTCTATGATTGAATCTGAAAATAGAGCAAAATAACTGAGAAAAATGAGAAATAGTCCTCAGATGTCATGTCTGTAATTTATAGCATAACATAAAACATTAATTCGATCTCAAACAGATTCATTAAAAGTATTATTACTCCAACACCTGCGTGACATCATTAACCAACGTGGTTGAACGACCAATTTGCGACGGGAAACAGTCGTGACTAGCAAGTTGATTTCTTCAACGATGCATCGTACTCTGGTTATAGTTATAGTTATAGTTAAGCAGCAAGTTACAGCATTGTACGGGAAACACACCCCTGTTCGGGATCACTGGATTTCATGGAAAGTGGCCCTCGAGGAGCAGGATCGGACACCTGAACTAATCAAACTAGTCACACAAAAAGTAAATGCTAATTGGATGAAGAGAAATGTTCGTTTGAAATGCTGCTGATATATGAGATGTTGATGTGTAACTCTAGAGGGAGCTATTCTCAGTCAGATGATGGAGGAGCCAGAGCTTCAGCACAGCCAGAGCTTCATCAACACTAGTAGGTTCATTACATTCACTCATAACTAGTTTTTTTTTTCATTAACAAATTTTAATGCATGTCTTAAAATGACTCATAATGAGTTTGTTCTGAGTGTTTGAATGGGCATCTCTGGGATTTTTCGCACCTGTTTTATGGTCCAATAGATGAAAATGCTTAATCTCGACGCTTTAGTAAAGTAGCGCTCTCCTCAACAACACACGGTTTGAGGAATCATGCATGTCTTGAGCTCGAATGCTACAGGACGAGGCACAACTTAGTCAGTTTGTGAAATCTGTGTCCTAATCAAGGTTATTATAGTTAAATTAGTTTTTATTTTAATATCGTTTTCAATTTTGCTTTAAATTTCAGATTAGTTTTAGTTAGTTTCATTAATGATTCTGTTAGTTTTACTCTAGTTTTTATATTTTGTGAACACATTTCTATTGAGTTTTTATATAGTTTAGCAGAGTTTACAGAATACTTCCAGTGTAGACGATTTATCTCAGCTAAGTTTAATGTTTGCACAGATTACAGTTAACTCTTGTGCAGACCTCTTAATAATAAAAATAAAATAATGGTTTGATTGAACAAAGAACCAAATAAATGCAAAAATTATGAAAAATTCAGTGGTTAATCGCCTCAGATAACTCGAGCACAAAGCTCCATATACAGGCATTTCCCTAAACAGCCACAGGTCAGATTTTCCAGATTAATAAGAAGTGCTTATTAATAACCAAACTGATTATTTATTTTTGCTAATTATTATTTTATTTCAGTTAGTTTTTGAGTAACTGTTGTTAGTTTTTAGTTTTTCATTTATTATGTATTTTGGTAACATTTTATTTTACAGTGTCCTTGTTACATATGTTACATGTACTTACCATAGTAATAACAGTAAATTATGCATAATTACATGCAACTAACCCTCAACCAAACCCTAATCCTACCCTAACCCTATAGTAAGTACAAGCAGTTAATTATTATTATTACTCAGTACTTAAACATATAATTACACTGTAACAATGACACCTTAAAATAAAAGTGTAACCTGAATTTTTTATTTTATTTCAGTTTATGAAAATGTTTTTTGACCAATAGTTTTAGTCTTAGTTTCGTTTACAAAAATAACCTTGGTCCTAATACTGATACATTTGCTTCTGTTTCTCATTGTAGTCCATCACAGTTTTCAGAAGGTTTCGGATGACCTGGAGACTCTCTCTCCTGAATCCTCTGATCTTCTGGAGGATTGTTCTCTGCCCGAGCTGAGAGTAGTTCTGCTGGGTCGTCGTGGTTCTGGGAAGAGTGCGGCCGGGAACATTATTCTGGGTCGAGAGGAGTTTGATCTGCATGGAGAGGATCATGTCAGAGCAGATCAGGAGTGTGTGAAGGCCAGAGCGCTCGTGGACGACACGCGGGTCAGTGTCACAGTTTTGCTCGTGTCGTGTTAAACATCTTACTGAGATTAAGTCCTTACTCTGATTATTGCAGTGCTCGAAGTGGGAACTTCTATGGCGCTTTTTACACCTGGTGTTAGGAAGCGTTTTGGTTGATCGGATCACAATAAGACGAAATTAATCGGGGTCTAAAACGCTTCGAGCTTGTCCACTTATAACACTTCCAGAGGGAGTTGAAAACGCAGATTGCTTTCGTAATGTAAACGCTCATGTGATTGAATGCGTTTGAACAGCCACTAAAGTCCGTCTGCTCTCCGACTACTGATCTAAAGTGTGAACAGGGGCGGTTTCTTCATTAGGGCGATTGGGCGACGCACCACCTAAGTGTGAAAGGGACTTTTTCAATCACATTCACAATCTCATTCACCACAGAGTTACGCTAGCCGTCACTGTGTATGGCGGCAAATCAATGCCAATAATAACCGAGCGCACAACTGATGCTGGCGCGCGCGGTAAATGACTTTCGCGAGAGAATAACAGATCTACACGCGAGGAAACGGGAACTCGCGAGCTTATTCATACTCTGCGCGCGCTCATGACATCTCCTCTGCACGCAATACAAGCCCTCGCGCGCGCGCATGATCATTTCACACACTCTCGCGCGCGCGCATGATCATTCCACACGCTCTCGCGCTTGATCTGCTCTCGCCTGCTGCTTTTGCTCGCTCGAACAATTTTATTTTTGACAGTCGAGGGGCGGGACTTCCTGTTTTAATAACCTCAAATGTCACTGGCTACTTCCCATTTTCCGGAAGTAAGTTGTGATTGGATGCCTGTCCAATGACTCGTAGGCTAATTCACTTGACTTGAGACATCACTTAATTTGTCTTTTATTGTGGTTTATTAATGTGTAATGTGATTTAATGCATTGTTAATGTAGAATATATTCTTACCAGATACTTTATTAACAGAAAGCCTTACTAGTGATTGCATTGTGTTGTTAAGAGATATTTACAGACTGTAACAACGCATTTCCATGGTTATTAGCATTGTAAATCTACCAAAATTCATATGTATTTTTACATTTTGTATTTATAACACTATCTAAAATATCTAAAAGAAATTGGAGAAAAATGTGAATCCAAAGTCATATTTGCTGTAGTTCACCACTACATTACCACTATACCCCCATTTACAGCTATTTACGTTTATCCAACCAAAATTAAATTGGATCTGAGAACCTCAGAATGTAAAAGGTAAAAAAATTCCATTAAATAGTTGTAAATATAACAAGGGCTTTGAATAAAAGATAAATTAATTGTTTATATCAATAAGAAAGAGTTGTTGTGTAAGCTTTTTGTTTTCATCCTGTGTATTACTATTATGTCATTTTTGAGTTGGTTATTATATTTTCTATTAAATGTAAAAGGGGTTCTGGCAGCATGAGTGCCTTTTATTTTTTTAAGATAGGCTATGTTATGTTCAGATGGGTTGTAATCATTTATGCTGTGTGCTTGCCTCATACTTTCTCTTATTAAGTTGTTCTCACAACACATGCAAACAAAACGGCACTGTTTTTGAAGATGTCTTTATCACATTTCTGTCTTTATCACATGGTTGAACCTTACTAACTGAACAAATGTTACTGCAGGAAGTGGAGAAAAAAAGAATACTGTTTTACACAAAACTCTTAGTGACTTCAAGCACATGCAGACACCCAAAACTCTTAGTGACTTGCATGCAGACACCCAACTTTACACATTCATTTATAGATTTAACACTCAGTCCTGACCCTGGAGGATCATGTTCTGCAGAGTAAAGCTTGTTCTCATACACAGATATGGCCTATTTATGAATGAAATTCATGCATGTATTTGTCATTTAAACTGATGCAAACAGGGAAAGAGAGTAGAAAAGATTTATTAACCTGTCGCCCTCTCTAGTGGACAGCATTAAGTATTACGGCCTTCATTGCTCAGATTACGCAAATCAATGAGATTTTTTGGGAAAGTAAGTCTGACCATTTAGAAAAGATATAAGCGAGTCTAACCAGTCTGAAGTTCTGAGCCGAGTTTGGTGAAGCATTAAAGTTCTAGGCGGAGTCAATTTCTCACAATAATAATAATAAATACTAATAATGTTTAAATATATGCTGGCTTTCTCAAGCCAACATAATAAAGAAGACTCCGAGACACATCGACCAATTCAGTATGTAATAAAACTGTATTAGTTTTATAATAAAACTAATAACATTTTAAAGGTACGTCGTGCTCTTAAACCGACATGATTTTAATTAATCCCAAACCCTGCTAATTTTGTCAGTATATTAATGTACGTTCACTGATTCTAGCGTATCTCTTTTCTGTCTCTTTCTTTTCATGGTAATGAGGCAAATACAATGTAGCTTACAAAAAGTTATATGATTAAGATCACTATATAATGTTGTAATAGCTACTTTGCTGGGTTTAATAATTTGCTGGGTTTAATATTGTTCCTCTGTATTCGGTAGCAAATTCTGAAAAGGCATTTGTAAGCTATAATTAATGCTGTGTACTGTATCTTAACTTACGAAGCCAGAACCACTTTTACATTTAACAGAAAATATAATGAACCATTTATATTATGTAAAAATGCATAAGAATTTTGGTAGATTTACAATGCTAATAACCATGGAAATGCGTTGTTACAGTCTGTAAATATCTCTTAACAACACAATGCAATCACTAGTAAGACTTTCTGTTAATGAAGTATCTGGTAAGAATATATTCTACATTAACAATGCATTAAATCACATTACACATTAATAAACCAAAATAAAAGACAAATTAAGTGATGTCTCAAATCAAGTGAATTACGAGTCATTGGACAGGCATCCAATCACAACTGACTTCCGGAAAATGGGAAGTAACCAATGACATTTGAGGTTATTAAAACAGGAAGTCCCGCCCCTCGACTGTCAAAAATAAAATTGTTCGAGCGAGCAAAACCAACAGGCGAGAGCAGATCAAGCGCGAGAGCGTGTGGAATGATCATGCGCGCGCGCGAGGGCTTGTATTGCGTGCAGAGGAGATGTCATGAGCGCGCGCAGAGTATGAATGAGCTCGCGAGTTCCCGTTTCCTCGCGTGTAGATCTGTTATTCTCTCGCGAAAGTCATTTACCGCGCGCGCCAGCATCAGTTGTGCGCTCGGTTATTATTGGCATTGATTTGCCGCCATAACTGTGCCTCTGGATATAGTCCAATCAGCGTTATGTCACGTTCTGTGGAGTACCGCCTCTTTTTGGGCGATTTCACTCTGGCTGAGAATCGCCCACAGTGTTCCCATAGACTTATATTCAAAGATGTTTTTTTTTCGAACTGCAGGCACTGCGATGCATTCTCTATGCGTTCCGGGAGGGCTCGCACTAACGTGCTTACGTCATCATACGTATCCTTAACTTGTGCAGCGATTGGTGGAAACAAACATACACTATTAAAAACCTTTAAGATTAAGTGACAAATAATATTTGAAAACAATTTTGAATTTGAACAACAAGAAAAAATGAAACACGACTTTAATATCTTTATCAAATGTGATTTAAAAAATAAAAAAGAGAACGAGAGCGAGAGAGACTGTTGGGACATCTCGCGAGTTGAGGCCAGTTGAACTTGAACAACGTCAGGGCGAACGTAGTTAATTCTATCGTGTCATTAAAAGAAATACCATTCAGCCGTCATAGTAATCAGGACCAGAGCTCATTTCAGGAGCAGGAGTAAGTAACAAGTTAGCAACAGGAACAACAAGATCTAGGAGGGCCTTGGGAGAAGAAAGACAGGCTGTCTAAGGAGGTATTTATTGCTGACCATTTAAATACTCGAGAGTTGGAAAATCTCACTTTGTTTTTACAATCAGTTTAGGAAAGGATGGTAGCAGTCTTTTTTACTCCTAGCATTGTATTTTGAAATTTGTACATTCCATTCGAACACCAACACAATCTTTATCCTACACGTCAACGATTCAGTCAACGATATTATTTGTCGCCACCTAAAGTTAGTGGAATCTTTAATAAAAGAAACTATCTGAGTGGATTGGAAATGCATTTACTGGTCAAAAACCCTTGTCAAACTCCATTTGAGCTTGAATTTTGGTAAAAATGTTAATTAACGTAACAACACACACACACACACACACACACAAATCATCGCTGTCGGACGGAAGCCTTGTATGTCCAAAACTGTTACTTTTCAGGAAACGAAAGAAAACCTGTTTTAAGTTGATTCCTGCACATCTCAAACCCTAAAGTTAAATCTATTAAAAAGTCTGCATGCGATAAAGTTGATCTGAAAGTTGATCCCCCCCACTGAGTCACTGAGTGTGAACATTATGGGAAGAGCGCTAACCAGACGGGATTTAAACTGTCGGATGAAGACCCAAGTTTGGTTTGAAGATGAAAAACCTACCAAGCACAATGTTCTCTGATCGTTCCTGATTTCTAACACAAACTCAAAGCGTTCGGCGGGTCTTGCGTCTGTCAGAGCAGAAACTAAATCTGATGCTCTCTGTGTGTTTTTCCATTATCTCCGGGTGCGTTCATGTGTGAATTGCTTGAGTTTATTCGTCCATTAGATTGAAAGATCTAAAAAAAAAAACACATTTTATTACCCATATAGACCCTCCTTCTTTGAAGAAATCAGGACAGAAGTGAGTGAAAGTGTTGTCACGGTACCAAAACCAAAATTTCAGTATTCGTTACCAATACCAGTGAAAATCCACGGTTCTCGGTACCAAAGCTTAATTTAGATTAAATTTACATATATTAAAAGTATAAATCACGGTTACAAAGATGGAAACTATAGTATTAAAAACACTTTACAATAAGATTCCATTTGTTAGATAACATTAGATAAAATGACCTAACAATAAACAATAGTTATATACTGTAGCAATTATTCTCCTTGTGGTTAATTTAAAAATGTATTAATACATACTATCTGTTAACATTATTTAATGCCCAATGAATGAAGTGAACAAACATGAACAAGCAAGTGTTTGTATTAAATAAAATTCACAAACATTAATTAATGTTGTAAAAATATGTTGTTCGCTCAATGTGTTGACAAAAGAGACGGATTAAAACACCAGGTGTAAACGGGAATGTGTTTCCCTCGTCTACCTCTGATCCGATCCACCATAACGCATCTTAATACTGTAAACAGAGCCGGAGTTTTAATCCCACTTTCCAGAACACGATTTCAATCGAGGATTGACACTGGATTATTTGAAATGTAAACTTCACATTCTGAAGCTGAGGATTGATGCGAGTAAACCTCTTCTGTCTCCAGTGGTGTGCCTGAATGCGTTCATTGAACGATAGTTCATGAACTTGTTAATATTTTGGGCGAACGTGAACTGAACGTACTGTATTACTGCCTGATGAACGTTACTGTGAACTCGTTCATTCTGGTGTCTGTGAACGGCAGCTCTCAGTTTAACTTCGTCCAATAGAGTGCCAGATTTCTATAGAGCGAAAACCTGGCTAAAACACACCATAAACAGGCCTTAAAGGGATAGTTCACCCAAAAATGTAAATTCTGTCAGTAATTACTCTCCCTCATGTTGTTCAACCCCGTAAGACCTTCGTTCATCTTCGGAACACAAATTAAGATATTTGTGATTAAATCTGAGAGCTGGATCACTCCTCCATAGGCTTCTAAGGGATTGACACTTGCCGGACCTGAAAAGTTATTAAAGACATCGTTAAAATTGTTTTTGCGCACAAAAAGTATTCTCGTCGCTTGATAAACTTAAGATTGAGCCACTGTAGTCACTTGGACTATTTTAACGATGTCTTTAATGACTTTTCGGGGAACAAGTGTCAACATTCAACAAAAGTTGACATTTTTGGGTGAACTATCCCTTTAATATGTAGCGGAAAAACACCCAATCTGGCAACACCAGCCACCAGTGTCGCACCGCCGCATGCGTCATCAAAACAAAAACCAGCAAGGAGGATCTTGAGTTTTATGACAAGGTCGGTGAGGATGGGAAAAATCTTACATTTCTGTGCAAACTTTGCCCACCGATAAAATAATTGTTGTCTGTGGTCCTATATGGGCTGTGGCAATAATTTTGAAAAATAATAGCTTGCAGCAACATATGGAAAAAAAGAACTATAAACTAGGTCAAAATTTTTAAGTATGAACTATGAACTGAACTAGTTCATTTTAAAATGTGTGAACTGAACTTTGAACTAGTTAATGTGAAAGTGAACTTTCCCAACACTGTCTGTCTCCTTCAGGTGTCTGTGATCGACACACCGGACTGGTTTCATTCGGAGAGATCTCCAGAGGAGGTGAAAGCTCAGATCTCCTCATGTGTGGCCCTGTCGGCCCCGGGCCCTCACGTGTTCCTGCTCTGTGTCCCCGTGGACCGGCCCACTGGCTGCGAGCTCCCGGCGCTGAAGGCCCTCGAGGGAGCGTTCGGGCCCGAGACCGTACGCCGGCACACCATCGTCCTCTTCACGCGCTCCGACCTGCTTCCCGAGGGATCGTCCGGCGCGGAGGCGGTGGAGGATTACATCAGCTCCCGACGGCCCGAGATGCTGGAGCTGGTGCAGAAATGCGGAGACCGCTATCACATTCTCACACCCGGACAGAAAAACACGAATGATCTCCTGGAGAAGGTGAAGCAGACGGTGAAGGAGAGCGGAGGGAGTTTCTACAGCATCTCCCTTTTCCAGGAGAACCAGGAGAACCAGACGAAGAGCGTGAGGAGAGACAGACAGAACCAGTCGCCTCATTCTCTGGACGCCGTGCGAGAGACTGAGGAAGAGGAGGAGCTGACGGAGAAGAGCATTCGTTTGGATTCGTCTGTTCCCGATCGCTCGCTGCTGCGCTCCGTGTGGGAGACGACGAGGTCGGGAGCGAGTCGTTTGCCGAAGCCGCTGTTCGCCGGAGCGCTGGCCGGCGCGGCGCTAGGCCTGTTCCTCGCCGGCGCTGTAGGGGGCGCTGTAGGGGCCGCGCTGGGCTCTGTGGCCACTGAGGTCGGGAGACGGAGATTCGTTAAGCAGAAAACACAGTGATTCAGGAAATAGACAGTTTGATCTGCTCTGTGAACTGTAAAATCATTCCACAAATTTGTGTTTTTTTTGCATCAGACAAATCTGTACAAACGCAATATTTTTTAGTTTTGAGTTCCCTAGCATCCTGGAATACATCCTTCCCTCGCGGGTCAAAATGACCCGAAGCCCTAAAATTATATTTACTTTTTTCTTTTTGTCCAGAAATAATATTTTTTCTATTTTTTTATGCAATTTTTTTGGAGATTCTTTAAAAAAATTCTTTAGTTTTTATTTTTTTAATTTACCTTTAAATTACTAGATTTCATAAATAAATAATAAATACATAGTAATGTAGTCATTTAAGACGGTGATTCGTTAAACAGGAAACAGAGTGATTCAGGAAATAGACAGTTTGATCTGCTCTGTGAACTGTAAAATCATTCCCACGTTTGTGGTTTCTTGCATCAGTCAAATCTGTATAAACGCAATATTACATGTGCTGCATATTCATCTTTTAGTTTTGAGTTTTAAAGCTGCATTGTGTAATATTTAGGAGGATCTGTTGACAGAAATGCAATATCATAAACATAACTATGTTTTCAGTGGTGTATAAAGACCTTACATAATGAACCGTTATGTTTTTATTACCTTAGAATGAGATATTTCTGTCTACACACACCGCGGGTCCACTTACAGCGAAATGTTTCTACGGTGGCCCTGAACGGACAAACGTTTGGTCACTATGTTGTTCTTCGTGATAAGAAGCTGCTAAAGTCAGCAAATAAAACACTGAGACAATGATGAACAAGTAACAATAATACTCAGTGGCGTAACGGGCCCTTATGCAGGATTATCAAGGCGGACCACAAAAAAAAAAAAAAACACTGGTGAATGCGCACCATAACATATTGTTACTCACTGCTATGACTACACACACATAGGCCTAGGTCCAAATACATAAGAAAAGATGCTCACTTACATTATAGCTGCATTTTCCGAGCTTTCCTCTGTGAGAATACGCATGTTCACTCACCGACCCGGGATTCCCCAGTCCCAATTCGAAACAAATTACACCAAAATCCATCGTTTATTTCACACGTATTCAATGATCAGTAAAATATGTTGTCATTATTTATTCAAATAAATTCGCGATAAAGTAAAATGCGATCAGACTAAAAGTAGTAAAATGCGATAGGGGGCACCGGCTGTCAATCAATATCTTCCAGTCACGCGGGCCCCTGATTGGTCGGGGCCAGTAAGCAACCGCGTACCCTGCTTACCGTAGTTACACCTGTGATAATACTCGCAATAACATATCATTTTACTGAATAAATAAGTAAACATAATTTCTTAATTTATCTTAAAGAAACCTCTTTAACTGGCTACTCTCTGCTGTCTCAGATGATGACATCACTTCCTGTCGGCCACCGTAACTTCTGTTGGTTCCAATTCGCAACCTCACCACTAGATGCCGCTAAAAATTACACATTGCACCTTTAAATGTTTTCACACTACTCTAAATTCAGCTGATTCTTTACCAGCAGTTTCATGAACACAAGAACAAATCAACATGTTCACTGCATTTTTTTTTTCAATTCTGTAACTATAAATTTATGTGCACCAAAAATGAAAATGTCTGTTTCTTGAAAGGACACTAATTTATCACTAGATGTGTTCCAGCCTAACAAAGCAATATTTATATTGTCATAAAACTGTAAATGTGAACAAATTATGTTCACATGCACATGTATATCTTCATTTCTCCTAAACCAGCTGACCACATTTCATATATATTTATTTAAATATATATTGAACAGAAATATAAGCATATTTTTAAGAAACATTTCTGTCCTGATAAAAGGAGGACATTTATTTTAAAACGACAACATTCATATGCTTCTGGGTCTTGCAGTAATAATATTATTTATATGAAAAAAGATTCATTTTGGAAATTATGTAGTGACCAAAAAATAAAATTATACGTAAAACCTTACATTTGAGTTTCTTCTGATGGATGGATGCTCTCTCAACTTTGCATTCCAATGATGTCGATGCTCAGCTGTTTCTGTTTTATAAAATTAACATTTTAGTTTTCTAATGCAACTCACATGCAAGCACAATTATTTGCATTTGACTCAAAAACTAATCCTCAGTATGATTTCAGTCAAAGGTTTTTATAATCATGACATGAGACAAATTCAGCCACCGATGTCCAAACATTTGACTGGCGTATTGTAACTGTGTTTACAGTTGCTTTGAGAGCCTTGAAAACTGATTATGGTAAGAAGCCTTACATTTCCAACACACGCTTGAGGTGTTTGGCCAATCACAGCGCACCGGGTCAGCTGGCCAATCAGAGCACTCTGGGCTCTTCAGAAGGAGGGGCTTCGTAGGAATCAGTTTCAGACAGACTGGGAATAGAGAAGCTGCAATAATGTACAGTAGGCTGTGTAAAAAAAAAAAAAAAAGTTTTTTGAACATTAAAGCTTTGTTACCTATTCTATTACACCCAATAAACAAAATAATTAACTTTTAAAGGTGACATATTAGTCCCCTTTTCACAAGATGTAATATAAATCTATGGCGTCCCCAGAATGTGTCTGTGAAATTTCAGCTCAAAATACCAGATAATTTATTATATCTTCTCAAATTTACCCCTTATTAGGTGTGAGCAAAAACGCGCCGTTTTTGTGTGTCCCTTTAAATGCAAATGAGCTTTTGCTCCGCGTCCGTTCAGAAGAGGGCGGAGTCTTTACACGAGCTTCAGAAACTCCAGCAATAACAAAACAGGCCAATCTCACTCATCCAAATTTGGCGAAACCAAATGTCGGCTGGTGTGTGTAAACGTGCAGATTAAGGGCCGGTAATGTTATAATAAAATCCTCTTCATAAGACAGAAGGAGAGAAATCTGATCGGCTTATTTTTTGTCATGCTTGCAGAGAAAGACTCACCAAAAGAAAGTTACTGGGTTTCACGTTTTCAGGGCTGTTAGAAGCACAGCGGACCCGATTAGAACACTTACACAAGGGAAAAGTCAAATTTTCATGATATTTCCCCTTTAAAATAGCATCATGTGACCTCTTTAAGAGTTTTATTCTTCAGCTTTACACAATGTCTGTCACAATCACCGGTTGGGTAAAAATGTGTCGGTGTTCTTGGTGTGTGTGTGTGTTTGTGTGTGACCTTGGCCAGAGGAAGTGCTCAGTGTCATCAGGGATGTCATAACCACTGCAAGCGTGATGAAACTGCAGGTGGCCGAGCGCAGTGCCAGCGAAAGGGTGTGGTACCCATAATGCCCTGCTCCAGGGGCATCAGGCGCTTTATCTCACTGTCTCACACACACACACCAGTTCTCTGCCCCCCCCAGAGGCCTCGGTATCAGAGACGGGAAACACTCAAACCTCGTGTATCCCTGAACCGTCCCGTCATGTGACACACGCGGGCGTTTGTGGCGTGTCATTCAACCAAGCGTTACACAAGTCTGCCTTCCTGCATGCGGGCCGCAGGAGTGTGTGTGGCGGATGAGTGAAATGGAGAGGATGATTTTCACTTTTTCATTCTTCCCATCTTTTCATAACTCGTGGTCAATGTCAGGAAGTCTGTTGGATGGCGATGAGACAGAAGCAACTGTAGATGCTTCCTGACACCTGATCCGACGAGAGAAATACAGTCAGATACCCACAGATGACCTCTGACCCCACACACACACACACACTGCCACAGCTGCAGTGGGAAAAACACAACACGGCTGAACAGCGTCAGTTTTTCCATCCCGCTCGGATTCTCATGATTCTGTCATGGATAAACTGCATCCGGCTACAGGACGGCCTTTTCTTTTCTTTTTTAAAAAACTAAATGATTTTCCTGTCCCAGAGTCTATGATGAAAAATTGTGGAAAATCCTAATCCCGTCTGATGATTGACCAAGGGACACAATAAGTGACGCCGCTGCATGATTCAGAAAAACAAACATTTTACATAATCGGTTGAGATTGTGAGTCTTTGAAGCATTGCTTAAAGTCAACATGAAATCAAAAAATACTTGTGTTTTTTTATGGAATATAGCAAGATTTACTAGTGCATATCTTTAAAAAACATAACCTTTAATCAAAACACTGCAGAAAATAATGTTCTTCTTCAGTGTTTTTCCATTGCTTATTTGACTTTGCAATACACTGACTGTTTATACACATGGGATTGTGCAATATACTTTCTACTGCTCTTTTTCTATTTCTTGCCGCTATGTTGAGTAATATGTTATGAGTTATCTTTACTCTGTGTTTTGTATTTAAATTTTACCACAAGAAGTTACACTTGAATTTCATTGTACAGTTAAATGTCAAATTTTTCGTCTCATTTTCCAGAACAAATATCTAAACATTTTTAATTTAAGATGCATTTACTTGAGAAACAAAATGGCTTAAGATATTAAGTTTTGTTTCCTGAAAAGAATATCAAAATTAAGTGAGTTTATGCTTAAAACAAGAAAAAATACCTGCCAATGAGGTCAGAAAAATACTCATTTTACTTTGAATTAAGTTTTTTTTTTTTTACTCCATTGGCCGATATTTTTTTTGAAAACCAATAACTGAGCATATACTAGCATATACTCTCCGAGGGCTTGATCCACATCCTTGACTCATGTTGATCCCTCCTCCTAAAGTATGTGATCCACAAATACAACTTTAGTCAAGGTAACATAATAGGATGTTACACTGATAATAATATGGCATCATTTGCATGAGATGCCTATAAAAAACAAACAAACATCCAACTTGGACAACAGAGCTTATTTACAGAATTTAATTTCAATGCTTTTAAAACAGATTATGAAATACCACGGTTTTCTGTGATGATGACATTACATTCCATTAGGAAAAAAAGATTCCAAAAATGACATCGCACCCTCAAATGATGTCACTAACCTTGAAAACTTTTTTCTCGTCAGATCCAGGGATCATTTCATCCACACAAATGCTCGTTGTATCATCAGGTGTTTTGTAAATAACTTTGGATGGTTTTACCGTACGTCTCTTCCAGTCTGTCTGGAAACAATCACATTTAACCTGAATAAAGATCAGTGTGTGAGTGTATTTTGTGTTAACACTCATTTAGCCATTTCCCATCATGCTCAGTGGGTCAATAACACACCTAATGCTCATCCTTTGCCCGTCATTATCTTACACTAGTGCTAAAAGCTTCCTGGGTTTATTAGGAAGTGAAAATGAGAGAAAGAAATCTGAAACTTATTTTATTTAAACCACGATCAGTTGAACGCAAACCACATAGTTGCAACTTCCAAACTCTGAGGAGCTTAACATCATCCAAACATCTAGAGACTCAAGAACCCAGTGTGATCATGGATGTGAGCAGCCATCGTTAGCTCTTCTACGGTTCAGCTGTAAACAGCTCTCCGTTAGCAGGACAGAGTCAAAAGATCAACACATTATTAAATAATCCAGTCAGAGTGCTTGAGACTGTGGTAGATGTGAAGTTTGAGGTACCCGTGATCGCCTGTGAGGAACACACACACTCCATTTATTCCTCGAAATATCAGAGAGTGGGAATTAAACGGAGAAGTGACACATGAAACATGGACCAGGAACACAAGCCATGAATTTAAAATAGTAAATCCGCTGTAATTCCACACAAAATGTCAGTGTTTATAGCAAGCGGCAACCTTCCGGCCTCTCTCTTGAATCCAACACGGAAGTGACTTAAACTGCAGTTCATCGACTGGCCACTGGAGACCGGCTGCAGAAGAGAGTCAATCCCATAGACCCGCATGTTAAAATGCCCAAATTTACAGCAGAGAAACATGTTTACAGCCTGGAGCAAAAATAGGTTTTGGTCTAAATAGCAAATTTTGCCCTTCATGACGACTGTGAGGAGGGTCATTTTTTTTATAACTCATCCGTTTAAATTATATTAAACCTTAAAGTTCTGCATAATTAAGGGCGTGGCCACTTGAGTGACAGGTGGATTGCCGCTGATGTCACTACTAGCCGTTTGTCTGCTTGCGTCAGCGTCACCTCAGCTAATCCGCCTCGCTGCACATTTTCGCTTATCCGGGAGTGACGCGCGGCCAAGATGGCAACGGCCGGCTCCGCCCACTTTGGGCTTCAAAAATGCTCTACGGGTGACTTCACATCCATATTTGTATACAGTCTATGGGTTATACGCGTCGAGGGTTAAACACCCATATCCAGTGTGTTAGTTTGTGGTTTAGTCACCGCTGGTAAGTGCTTGCTGTGACCGCTAGTATCTGTTCCTGAACCTTCTTCTCCGTGATCCCGGAGTGTTTGGTCTCAACGCCGCAAGTTCGAGGACCCGAGCTTTCCTCGCTGTCGGTGTCCCCGTAACAGCTGGATCCCGACGACACCATCATGGAGTCCATAGAGTCTCTGTTTTTACAAGACGGGGAGCTGCCGTTTCCCAAATCCTCGATTTCGTCCTTCCTCCCACCCGGATCCGTCGAGCTTTTCCCCGTCTGGTCGCTCGTCTGGTCGTTCAGCAGCTCGACGAGGAAGTCGATGTACTTCATGGCGAGTCGCAGGATCTCGTTCTTGCTGAGCTTCTTGTCGGGCGGGTGGGTCGGGATGAGTTTACGGAGCTCGGAGAAAGCGCCGTTTACGTTCTGCTGCCGCCAGCGCTCGCGGCTGTTGGTGAAGACACGCCGGGCCAACTTCTGAGGAGGACCTGAAGGAGAACCACATGTGAGATACAGTTGCAGGAAAACGTTTGTGAAACCCTTGCAGAATCTGTGAAAATGTGAATAATTTTAAACAAAATAAGAGGGATTATACAAAATGCATGTTATTTTTTATTTAGTACTGTCCTATTTTAGAGATATTTTACATAATTTGTTTTTACATATAGTCCACAAGATAAAAAAAATAGCTGAATTTATTAAAATGACCCCGTTTAAACATTTATGAACCATTGATTCTTAATACATTTGAGCACAGAAACGTGGAGTTCATTTGATTTCATTGCAATTTAATGTATGATAATGCAATGGAGGAATATTTGTGGGTCCTGATAATAATGTCAAACGTCTTATGTTACCAGTAAAAAGTGGCCTACATTATTTTAAATATATCTAGTCAGAGTGGACGCATGTTTGTCTAAAATAATTCTGTATTTTCAGAATCATGAATATTGTTATTCTGGTGTCTCTATTGTCCTGCATTGGGTTTCAGCACCAAGTCCAAGACTATTCATTTACACACACAATGTAAAACCAAATTTAGCATTTTAATCAACAGTTCATTCTTTTTGTTAACCTTTTATCATATGTCTTGGAGTATCGCAATATGTATCGAATCATGACATGAGGGTGTCGTTACACCCCTAATGACGATGCTGAACACAAAACATCCACTGATTTAAAAACAGTCCAGATGTACCATCATTGAGGTCCAGTTCGAAGTGTGTGGACGGGCGTCTCTTCACACGAGCATTACTGAAGATCCCAAAGCTTCCCGACGGTCCGAGGAAAGAGCTGAGGGAAAGAGAGAAAACACTGCAAATAAAGAGAAAACACTGCAAATAAGGAGACAACTTGAGGCAAAGAAATCTATAAAAGCAATCTGGAGCGTTTGATGAACGTCTGCCACTGATTGGACAAACGTGACGCCTGTCGTTCTGTCCTCGTTAGTGTCAGAGAGATTCGACTGTCTCGGCTGCTTTGAGACGAAACTCCGGCTCTGTTTACAGCTGGTATTAAGATGCGTTTTGGTGGATCGGATCACAAGTAGACGAGGGAAACACATTCCCGTTTACACCTGGTGTTTTAATCCGTCTCTTTTACCCCCTTCTAACTCTCTTCTGTCCTGATTTCTTTGAGGGGAGGGTCTATGGATAGGAAAATGTGAAAATGTTTTGATCTAATGGACAAATTAAGCTCAAACAATTCACATATGAACGCGCTCAGAGATGACGGAAAAACACACAGAGAGCATCAGATTTAGTTTCTGCCCTGACAGACGCAAGACCCGCCGAACGCTGTGAGTGTGTGTTAGAAATCAGGAATAGTGAGAGAAAATTGTGTTTGGTATGTTTTTCCCCATTTAAACCAAACTTGGGTCTCCACCCGACAAAGCCCAGCCAGCAATAGCCGTAATTTTACCGTCTAGGTTAACTATAAACCCGATATAGTCCGGCTATGAGTAACTTCTAGCAACTTCCAGTAACACTTCTAGAAAAAATAACCTTGAATTTGGATACGTTTTTTGCTAAAATAACTTGCGAGATGTAAGATATTTCATCATGTAAGCAAACTAAACAGTGATTACAAGGTGTTTGATTTCATTTCCTTGTTTTCTAATCGATGACTAGTCTAGGCTATTCTTGGGCTATGGTTTAGACGTCTATTAAATTTTCACTGAACTTTTAGACGCTGTTTACACCTGTATTTACTGTATTTGGTGTCGTTCACTTGTGATCCGATCGACCAAAATACTTCTTAATACCAGGTGTATACAGGCCATGAGACTAAGGGAGGTCAAGATAAGTAAGTCACTGGTCTACAAGAGAACATTACATCAGACCAGATTGTTCATTAGTTTGATGCTCAACAAAACCATTGCCATTAACGCATGCATCGTCCCACAGCGGGATTCCTAAAGCATACCTGTCAACATTTGATTTTTACGCGTGCGTGGTTGTTTAGGCTCATGCTGTTAAGTGTACTGCACGTGTTAAGTGTATTATCTACATTGCAATACCCATAAATGAAAACATAACTTAATTTATTAATATTTCTTTTTATTTTGATTTGTAAATAGATGTTAGTAAGCATGTGATGAGGTCAAATGTCCAGTTTGGGACATAATACCTTGTAATAAGGGATAGAAATTATGTTGCCCAATCTCAATGGTAAAGTGTTGCACAGCAACATTGCCCAAAACGTCACCCGCCATCATGTCTATCGGCTCGCTTTCGGGTTAAACTTTCCGCGACTGCGCAACTGGGTTAAAGGTTGCCAGGTTGAGGTGACAAACGGGTTGAAATTGTAAATGGTCTGTGGATTGTGTGAATATAATGCATTTAATACAATCTGGCAACTGGTCAACATTAGACAAACATATTGGTCCGATTTTTCATAAAGGAGTTTGGGCCATGCAAATTACGGGAGTTTCCCAATTCCCGGGAAAAATAACAAACCGGGAGGGGTCCGGGAGAAAGGGCTAAAAAAACGGGAGAAACCCGGGAAAAACGGGAGTGTTGACAGGTATGTCCTAAAGTCACGTGTGTTGTTGAGGAGAGTGTGCTGCTACTTTACTAACTGATCCGATGCTCCATTTCCACCTGCTGGATGATAAAGCTGAAGATGAACATCTACCAACAAACACCAGAACACTGTAGGAAGGTCAACACACGTTGAATCAGGTGTTCATCTCAAATGTGCAGTGCTGTGGATAGGGCCTAGTGAAGACAGGGGCGTCAAACTCATTTTAGGTTGAGGGCCCGAATTGGAAAAAAATTTAATCATGTGCAGGGCGAATTACCTTTTTTAAACCTTAGCGCGCTGACAATTAGTCTATATTAAAATTAACCATACAAACTCCAAAATTAATTCGCAAGAAAACTACATGTTACTAAATGCAAACTAATGTTTTATGTAATATCTGTGGTAACACTTTAGTTCAGGGTCCAATTCTCACTATTAACTAGTTGCATATTATTAGGAAATTGGCTGTTTATTAGTACTAATAAAGCACATATTAATGCCTTATTCTGCATGACCTTATTCTACATTTCTAATCGTACCCCATACCTAATTACCTTACTAACTATTAGTATTAATAAGCAGAAATTAGGAGTTTGAGGCAAAGTCATAGTTAATGATGAGAATTGGACCCTAATCTAAAGTGACCATATTTTTCTATTAGGAATGCCCTGAAATATTTTTCATGACTGATTTGCCAATTCTGACACCTGTTGCTGATTTTTTTTCTTCAAGCTATTTATTTGTTGTTTATTTGCTCTATAACAGGCCAAACTGGCCTAAAAAACAAACAAACAAAAACATCTGTAGTCATATGAAATTAGAGGCAATCCCTACATTTTAATCACGATCCACACAAAGATGCTACACACATGTAGCATGAGCGGTTATTTTTTATTTAAATTAGATTGTATAATTTCAAGATTTAAAGCAGAAACAGAATGGTCTGACTTTAGTTTTGTGAAATTATGCTATAATTATGCTAGAAGACACCTGCACAAAACCAAAAACAGCAGACGGACTGAATGAAAATGCAGATTCACTCTCTGCCAGTAGGTGGCGCTTATGGAACAGCAGCGATACAGCGCTTCCTTGTTTACCGCTTTACACAAAGCAGCGCTGCGTTTATAAACACTACTTTATACAGAGGTAAGTGGACAAGAAAATGCCATCGAAACCATTCTGAAGACAGTTCCCCTTCATAGACACATTCATATAAACCCCTACTCCCATTTCAATATTTATATTTTTCTTCTTATATTTCACAAACATTGAGCTTTCAGTGCCTGATACAGCTTTTCTCTGTCTGTGTTCTCCCCGTCTGGTCTGTGTTAAAGTCCTGTTTACAGACTTTGCAAAGCAGTTTGTGTGCAAGTCTGGAATAGAAATCGACCAAAATAAAACATCCTGATTTATGACCGGTCGACCGGTGCATCTCCATTTTCTATTATTGTTCGAATCCCTGTCTGAGCCGGATTGGACACCATTGTGGGCTGTATGTTTGACACCCCTGCTCTAATGGTGTGTTCATACCAAGAAAATTTGTATCGCATTACTCGCTCTAGATTACTTGGGAGATGTTTCTTGTTTTACTCATCACTCAATGAGTGAGCCAATAAAAACATTGCGCGATTAGGAGTGTCACGCACATCAACAACATTTCTTTCTGCCATTTTGACAGCCGTTTCCAGCACTACTTGAGGATGACAGGTGCCCAGTGCACAGACTTATCAAAAAGCTGTTAAATGATTGGCTTGCGCGACAACGCGGCATGCGAATTTTTACGTTTGAGTAGAAATTGCGAATATCAAGCGTTATTGATACACATTCACAACATATCAAAGGTTGGCTTGCTCATCCTAAAATTTCAGACCCACTGCTCCTCGTTAAAGCCCGCCACGATCTCATGAAAGTGCGTATCTATAGCACGAATTTTATTTCTCGTGCCATTTACGGCAAGAAATTTTGCGTGCATATGATACGCAGTTTTCACGTGCATGCACTGTAGTATGGCGTGTAATACGCACGCACTCCACACCCCTAATCCTACTCAAGGGGTTTACAGTGCGTATCATGCACGCAAAAACTTTTTTTGGCGTATTTATGGCACGAGAAATAAAATTAGTGGTATAGATAGTATTAGATACGCACTTTCATGAGATCGTGTTGTATGTTCCCACCAATCCTGAGATCTCTCTCGCACACAATAACTGAAGCACATGCACAGGCTGCAATGATGGCCCGTTCCGTCATCCTTCGCCTCGACAGCGCCATCATGCTGATGTTTGGGGAACTTCGCATAGGCCTATATCGCAAAAATGGCATATTTCGCGTTTGTCCATCTGTGCTAGAACCCCCTTTTAGCATGCGCAACGTTTCAGATAGCATGTCAAGTGTAAACACATGAATCGGATATGGGTCACAATTGAAAGAACGTGTAAATGAAAAAAAAAAACAGATATAGGCAACAAATCAGAATTGGGCATCAAGACCTGCAGCGTAAACGAGGCCTAGGATTGGGATCCACTGAGTTTTGTGGATTGGGATACCATTGGGATCCACTTTTTCTTCTTGTCATTTGCAGGAATTTAACTGGTAATAATAGTGTGATTGCTGACCTGCTGATGAAGGGGTGTGTGTGCAGGAAGGCTGGAGGCAGGAGGGCCGCCGGGGGTCCGGTGCCGGACAGATGAGCGAGTCTCAGCTCCACCGGGCCGTGCCGGAGGGGGGGGGGCACCGGGTGCAGCGCCGTCATCGGGGGCAGGGGGAGTTTGCTGTGAGCCAGGCTGATCACCGGGACGTTGGGAGGGATCGATGTCGAGGAGATCGAGGACACGCGCTGAAGGGCTCCCCGGGGAGGTGTCGTCGGATCCGGCTCGGCTCCGGAGGCCTCCGGCTCAGACGCGGCCGTACGGCTCTCTGCATCACGAGTCGCATTAGCGTCGGGCGATCCCGTACGAGCAGGACTGGCGTGCTGGAGGACCGACGGGGAGGGTGAGGCGGGAGACTCGCTTTTCTCCATCATGACCCGAGACTGGCGAGTTCTCCTGAAGTTCTTAGATTATTCCCATGACCTCATGTGGAGGTCTGCAGATTGAGTCACTTCTTTTAGGACCTAAACAAAAAAGGCTGTTTAAGTTTACAAAAGGCAGAAGTCACATTATGATATTATAAAGCACAGATATGGTCGGCGCCAATAGCCTCGTGGTTAGCACGCCGATATATAGCACAACTGCGGTAATCGATTCCCAGCTCGAGGTAGTTTGCCGATCCTTTTCCCTCCACTCAATACCCAACGCTTTACAGTCAAATCTCTACTGTCCTATCCAATAAAGGCACAAAACGGCCAAAAACACAACTTAAAGAAAATAATAAAAAAGCCCTGATATACAGAATGAACAGGTGTGATGTAATTTTGAACAAAATTAGGTTAAAACAAGTGTCTACCAAAAGGAGTGAACTTTTCCGGAAAGTTCCGGAAACTCTTGAAACCAACTCCAAATTACTTTAAACACTTTTGAACTATAATTGGTCCATGGAGATTGCATGAGATAGTGGTTCTCTGGGAATGCTGTAACTGGGGCCTTAATCTGACCTCTGACCTGTCAATCATAATCATGCACTGTTCGTTCATTGGCCAGAAGAGAACTGAGCGACTGAGTCTGGTTTCTCACGAGGGTTTTCTCTGTTCTGTCACTGATGGAGTTTTGCTTCCACTGTCGCCTTAGTCTTTTAGCTTGCTTGGGGACATTTAATATACAGGTGAAACTCGAAAAATTAGAATATCCTGCAGAAGTTATAATTTTGATGATTATGGATTACTTACAGCTTATGAAAACCCCAAATTCAAAATCTCAAAAAATTAGAATATTACATGAAATCAATAAAAAAAAAAGGATTTTAAATGCAGAAATGTCAGCCCTCGGAAAAGTATAATCATCCAAATGTATATAGTTATGTATACTAAATATATTAGTTTCACTTTTTAATTTGAATTACTGAAATACATGAACTTTTGCACGATATTCAAATTTTCAACAATATTATTAATCTCCTGCATTGACACCATTATATGAGAACTGAGCTGGACGATGACATCACTGTTTTCTCCAGAGCGGCTATATATATATATATATATATATATATATATATATATATATATATATATATATACATACAGTTGTGCCCAAAATAATAGCAGTGTGTTTAAAAAAGTGAGTAAAGCTCAAAATCCTAATAACTTATTTCGATACACAAAAATGCATTGGGAACACTGCACATTCTATTCAAGATCAAAACATGAAGAAAAATTTATGAAATTTGTTTTTACTTTATAGAAAGTGAAGAAAAGGGAATATTAGGCTGTTCAAAAAAATAGCAGTGTCTGCACTTTTCTTTACAAAGTCAAACATATACTGTATAAACTGAAAAATGCTTGAAGATTTAGCTTTCTTGTGAATCACTGAACTAATATTTAGTTGTATAACCACGGTTTCTGAGAACTGCTTCACATCTGTGTTGCATGGAGTCGACCAACTTCTGGTTCCTCTGCATTTCTTGGTTTTGCCTCAAAAACAGCATTTTTGATGTCACCCCACAGGTTTTCTATTGGATTAAGGTCCGGGGATTGAGCTGGCCACTCCATAACGTTAATCTTGTTGGTCTGGAACCAAGATGCTGCTCGCTTACTGGTGTGTTTTGGGTCGTTGTCTTGTTGAAACACCCATTTCAAGGGCATTTCCTCTTCAGCATAAGGCAACATGACCTCTTTAAGTATTTCGATGTACTCACCACGGATCCATGATGGAGAAACATCCCCATATCATGATGCTTGTGCCACCATGCTTCACAGTCTTCTTCACAGTGTACTGTGGCTTGAATTCAGTGTTTGGGGGTCGTCTGACAAACTGTCTGCGGCCCCTAGACCCAAAAGGAACAATCTTGCTTTCATCAGTCCACAAAATATTGCACCATTTCTCTTTAGGTCAGTCAATGTGTTCTTCGGCAAATTGTTTTGTCTTTAGCACATGTCGTTTTTTCAACAATGGGACTTTGCGGGGGCTTCTTGCTGATAGCTTGGCTTCACATAGGCATCTTCTAATTGTTGCTGTACTCACGGGTAACTTTAGATCTTCTTTGATCACCCTGGAGCTGATCACTGGAGCTGAGTCTTTGCCATTTTGGCTATTCTTCGATCCATTCGAACGGTAGTTTTCCGTTTTCTTCCACGTCTTTCTGGTTTTGGTTGCCATTTTAAAGCATTTGATACCATTTTAGCTGAGCAGCCTATCATTTTCTGCACTTCTTTATAAGTTTTCCCCTCTCCAATCAACTTTTTAATCAAAGTACGCTGTTCTTCTGAACAATGTTTGGAACGGCCCATTTTATTCAGATCTTCAGAGAGAAATGCACTATAACATGTACAGTCCAGTACTGCCTTCGTCCTTAAATAAGGGCTACTTAATGACACTAGTTTTTTCACAGAATGATTAACCTCACAAATTGAACTCCACACTGCTATTATTTTGAACACACCCCTTTCAATTAATGATTCAATTATACAGAATTAGCAACATACATGTCATGACTGTTGGGTCTGTTGTTTTTCTATTACTCTACTACACCTACTAGTAAATTATTTGCCATGTAGAAATATAATTTCTACCAAAAACAGTGATTGATCTGGTTAGTGATGTTGGACTGCTATTATTTTGAACCCAACTGTATATATGTGTATATATATATATATATATATATATATATATATATATATATATATATATATATATATACACATACACACACATACATACATATAAATGAACTAAATTAATAACTTTTTTACAACAAAAATTAACCATCAATGAACTTACTTAAGATGTACTATGACGCCATTTTCTTCTAGATCTGCTGTACAGCAGAAACTCTGTTGCATTATTTTCCTGCTATCACTGTAAAGCTGCTTTGAAACAATCTGTGTTGTAAAAAGTGCTATATAAATAAAGGTGACTTGACATGGCGAGTGAATTCGGTGTCACTCCACTTCTGGGTGTTTAATCCAGTTCCGTTTACAGTTCAGTGACTCACAAACATTCACTGCTGAAAGACTCATTATATATTAGTGTGAACAGAACTGAACTCGACTAGTTTATCAAACCCTGGTCATCTGAGGAGTGAGAGATAAAAACAAAGCAAAACAAAGGTGCATTTCCAGACTAAACAACAAACGTTCATCATGAGATCAGGAGTGACGAACACATATGGATCATTAAGAGGATTCACTGATAAAACTTTACAGGCCATGATGATAAATAATGCTGGAGTCGTTCTACGTTCAGTACCGCAAAAAAACAACAACGAATCTGTCAGTATTTGCCTTTCTGAGATCATCATGAACAGCTGCTTTCCGTGTTCAATGTTAGTTGTGATGTTTCCAAACTTACGTGTAAATCATCTGTCAGTCTAGAGATCAAGCCTGACGTCAGTCACCGATTGGTCGATTGCTATGACAGACATGATCAATGAAACGGCTCAGATCTCACACAGACACAGAGATTCAACACAGTTCTGCAAACATCGACTGCTATTCCTTACATTCAGTTCCTCTTTCTGTCCAGTTTAACATACTGTTTTCATAATGCCTGATTCTTAGAGCGCCTGTAAATCCATCCGAAGATTTTACTGAAAACACATTTTGAGAAGGTCCATGCGTTTTCAGATGGTCACTCACAGGAAACCTCACATTTTTCACAGGTCAGGTTTTTTCTGACGTTAAACGTCTGTCGTTGAGTCTTTGATGTCCATGTCAGTTTTCAGGAACTTTATCATCAAAGAAGTTCCAGAACAATCAGAAAATCCCAGTTTCATATGCAAGAAGAGAGTCAGTAGAGCTGAATAACTGTATGAAGTGCTTCAGTGCGTCTGAAGACTGAGCCGTGCATCAGAAAGTGTGTGAAGAGCTGCTGTCACTCACCGTGTTTGTGGTCACTTACTCCGTCGTCGATGCGTCTCGTGTTCACGCCGTCTGCGAAGCGATCACACACACACACACACACACTCTCCATGCACTTCCTTCCCGTTCCTGAGCGCTGTTCTCCACCAGTTTCTCCAGTGAGGTTTAGAGATGCGACTGCAGGAATGACAGGCGACTGGAATATGTGCTGATGTAAAAGTGATGCACATGTGCCCCCCCCTCCTCCCATCACCATCACACACCGTGCTCAAGTGGGACACCAGGGGAGCTCAACTAGTATTGGGTGAGAGAGAGAGAGAGAGAGAGAGAGAGAGAGAGAGAGAGAGAGAGAGAGAGAGAGAGAGAAAGGGTGAGAGAGAGGGCGAGAGACAGCAAGAGAGAAAGCGAGAGAGAGAGAGAGAGAGAGAGAAGGGTGAGAAAGAGGCCGAGAGACAGCGAGAGAGAAAGCGAGAGAGAGAGAGGGCGAGAGAGAGCGAGAGAGAGAGAAAGGGTAAGAGAGAGCGAGAGACAGCGAGAGAGAGGGAGAGAGAAAGCAAGAGAGAGGACGAGAGACAGCGAGAGAGAGAGCGGGAGAGAGAGAGAGGGTGAGAGACAGCGAGAGAGAGGGCGAGAGAGAGAGAGAGAGAGAGAGAGGGAGAGAGAGAGACAGCGAGAGAGAGAGCAGGAGAGAGAGAGAGGGCGAAAGAGAGAGAGGGCGAGAGACAGCGAGAGAGAGAGAGGGCGAGAGACAGCGAGAGAGAGAGAGCGGGAGAGAGAGAGAGAGAGAGAGAGGGCGAGAGACAGCGAGAGAGAGAGAGAGCGGGAGAGAGAGAGAGAGGGCGAGAGAGAGAGGGATTTCCTCTCTTTGCAGGACAGGAGGATGTACTTGTACAATATGGTGATGTTGATAAGAGTAAAAAAAAGTGCCTGCAGGCCTGAGATAAGAGCCCCCCCACCCGTCTCTCTCTCTCTGTGTGTGTGTGTCTCTCTCTCTCTCTGTCTGTCTCCCTCTCTCTGTGTGTGTGTGTGTGTGTGTGTGTGTCTCTCGTCGGTCAGCCTCAGACAGCGAAGGTTCTTGGATCATGACCAAAAGGAAGCACAACTTACATCACAATTGAATAACATTGTAAAAGCTTTCAAACACACACAGACACACAGACACACACACACACACACAAAGTCAAACTGACGTTGTATATAAATGAAGTACATAAATGAAAATGAAGCAGCATTTCTTCCGTAGTTCTGGAGTTTTGAGTGGAAACATTCAGACGGACACGACGATGTTTAACCTGTTAACCGTCACCCTCTTTTTTTTGCGCTCAGATCTGAACTTAAATGGTTGTAATTCATGAATGCTTTGAAATACAGACCTAAAGTTGGTTTCTTTGTATTTCAGATTATTGCAGAAGTGAAAGCACTTCAAAAAAATTAAGTGTACAAAAAGTTAGGCTTTGGTTTTACTGTAAATCAAACTAAACATTTTATACAAAATATATATTTTGCTAAATAATTTGGGGTCTAAAATTGCTAGAAAATCAAAGCCGTATGTCTAACCAAGTTGTGTTCCAAATTTAAAGTTGATATCACAAAAATGTAGCTGCTAAAAAAGGTTGTAAAGTATCGTTTCCATGTTCAATTAACTGACAGTTAACAGGCTCAACTCATCGTCATCATCTCAGGCCTTCGCACAGAAATCATGATTCATAAGTAAGTTCACAAAAAAAAAAATCTAAATTCACGAAATAGAAGTAATTGAAAGCAAATGTTTGCAGACATCACATACTCACTCACAGTGATCCTACAAACGATGTTAAAATGGAAAAACTATGTAATAATTATGTAGTAAATAATCCAGATTCGCTACCATGTGTTCACGCACCTGTTGTGTCGTTACGCTCGAGCGGAGATTTTGTGTGAGAAATTTTAGTTCACAAACACTCAAATTGCATGAAATGATTAGTGGATGAGGCCCAAGATTGTAAAAAAGTCACACTGTGGGTGAGTGAGAGTGTGTGTGCCAGTGAGTGAGTGAGAGTGTGTGTGTGCCAGTGAGTGAGTGAGAGTGTGTGTGTGCCAGTGAGTGAGTGAGAGTGTGTGTGCCAGTGAGTGAGTGAGAGTGTGTGTGTGCCAGTGAGTGAGTGAGAGTGTGTGTGTGCCAGTGAGTGAGACTGTGTGTGCCAGTGAGTGAGACTGTGTGTGCCAGTGAGTGAGTGAGAGTGTGTGTGCAAGTGAGTGAGAGAGAGTGTGTGTGCCAGTGAGTGAGTGTGTGTGTGTGCCAGTGAGTGAGTGAGAGTGTGTGTGCCAGTGAGTGAGAGTGTGTGCCAGTGTGTGTGTGCGCCAGTGAGTGAGTGTGTGTGTGTGCCAGTGAGTGAGTGTGTGTGTACGCCAGTGAGTGTGTGTGTGTGCGCGCCAGTGAGTGTGTGTGTGTGAGTGTGTGTGCGCGTCAGTGAGTGAGAGTGTGTGTGTGCCAGTGAGTGAGAGTGTGTGTGTGCCAGTGAGTGAGAGTGTGTGCCAGTGTGTGTGTGCGCCAGTGAGTGAGTGTGTGTGTGTGCCAGTGAGTGAGTGTGTGTGCCAGTGAGTGAGTGAGAGTGTGTGCCAGTGAGTGAGTGAGAGTGTGTGCCAGTGAGTGAGTGAGTGTGTGTGCCAGTGAGTGAGTGTGTGTGCCAGTGAGTGAGAGTGTGTGCCAGTGAGTGAGAGTGTGTGCCAGTGTGTGTGTGCGCCAGTGAGTGAGTGTGTGTGTGTGGCAGTGAGTGAATGTGTGTGCGCCAGTGAGTGAGTGTGTGCGCCAGTGAGTGAGTGTGTGTGTGCGCCAGTGAGTGAGTGTGTGTGTGCGCCAGTGAGTGAGTGTGTGTGTGTGCGTCAGTGAGTGAGTGTGTGTGTGCGCCAGTGAGTGAGTGAGTGTGTGTGTGTGTGTGCGTCAGTGAGTGAGTGAGTGTGTGCGTCAGTGAGTGAGTGAGTGTGTGCGTCAGTGAGTGAGTGTGTGTGTTTGCGTCAGTGAGTGAGTGTGTGTGTGCGCGCCAGTGAGTGTGTGTGTGTGTGCGTCAGTGAGTGTGTGTGTGCGTCAGTGAGTGAGTGTGTTTGTGTGTGCGCCAGTGAGTGAGTGTGTGCGTCAGTGAGTGAGAGTGTGTGTGCCAGTGAGTGAGTGTGTGTGAGCCAGTGAGTGAGTGTGTGTGTGCCAGTGAGTGAGTGAGAGTGTGTGTGCCAGTGAGTGAGTGTGTGTGTGTGCGCGTCAGTGAGTGAGTGTGTGCGCGTCAGTGAGTGAGTGAGTGTGTGTGTGCGCCAGTGAGTGAGAGTGTGTGTGCCAGTGAGTGAGTGAGAGTGTGTGTGCCAGTGAGTGAGTGAGTGTGTGTGTGTGCCAGTGAGTGAGACTGTGTGTGCCAGTGAGTGAGTGAGAGGGTGTGTGCAAGTGAGTGAGAGAGAGTGTGTGTGCCAGTGAGTGAGTGTGTGTGTGTGCCAGTGAGTGAGTGAGAGTGTGTGTGCCAGTGAGTGAGTGTGTGTGTGTGTGCGCGTCAGTGAGTGAGTGTGTGCGCGTCAGTGAGTGAGTGAGTGAGTGTGTGTGTGCGCCAGTGAGTGAGAGTGTGTGTGCGTCAGTGAGTGAGAGTGTGTGTGCCAGTAAGTGAGTGAGAGTGTGTGTGCCAGTGAGTGAGTGAGTGTGTGTGTGCCAGTGAGTGAGTGAGTGTGTGTGAGCCAGTGAGTGAGTGAGTGTGTGTGTGCGCCAGTGAGTGAGTGAGTGTGTGTGTGCGCCAGTGAGTGTGTGTGCGTCAGTGAGTGTGTGTGTGTGCCAGTGAGTGAGTGAGAGTGTGTGTGCCAGTGAGTGAGAGTGTGTGCCAGTGTGTGTGTGCGCCAGTGAGTGAGTGTGTGTGTGTGCCAGTGAGTGAGTGTGTGTGCCAGTGAGTGAGTGTGTGTGTGCGCCAGTGAGTGTGTGTGTGTGCGCGCCAGTGAGTGTGTGTGTGTGTGTGTGTGTGTGTGCGCGTCAGTGAGTGAGAGTGTGTGTGCCAGTGAGTGAGAGTGTGTGTGCCAGTGAGTGAGTGAGAGTGTGTGCCAGTGAGTGAGTGAGAGTGTGTGCCAGTGAGTGAGTGTGTGTGCCAGTGAGTGAGAGTGTGTGCCAGTGAGTGAGAGTGTGTGCCAGTGTGTGTGTGCGCCAGTGAGTGAGTGTGTGTGTGTGGCAGTGAGTGAATGTGTGTGCGCCAGTGAGTGAGTGTGTGCGCCAGTGAGTGAGTGTGTGTGTGCGCCAGTGAGTGAGTGTGTGTGTGCGCCAGTGAGTGAGTGTGTGTGTGTGCACCAGTGAGTGAGTGAGTGTGTGTGTGTGCGCCAGTGAGTGAGAGTGTGTGTGCCAGTGAGTGAGTGAGAGTGTGTGTGCCAGTGAGTGTGTGTGTTTGCCAGTGAGTGAGTGTGCGCCAATGAGTGAGTGTGTGTGTGTGCCAGTGAGTGAGTGTGTGTGTGCGCCAGTGAGTGAGTGTGTGTGTGCGCCAGTGAGTGTGTGTGTGTGCGCCAGTGAGTGTGTGTGCACCAGTGAGTGTGTGTGCACCAGTGAGTGAGTGAGTGTGTGTGTGTGCGCCAGTGAGAGTGTGTGTGCCAGTGAGTGAGTGAGAGTGTGTGTGCCAGTGAGTGTGTGTGTTTGCCAATGAGTGAGTGTGCGCCAATGAGTGAGTGTGTGTGTGTGCCAGTGAGTGAGTGTGCCAGTGAGTGAGTGTGTGTGTGCGCCAGTGAGTGTGTGTGTGTGTGTGCGCGCCAGTGAGTGTGTGTGTGTGTGCCAGTGAGTGAGAGTGTGTGTGCCAGTGAGTGAGAGTGTGTGTGCGCCAGTGAGTGAGAGTGTGTGTGCCAGTGAGTGAGAGTGTGTGTGCCAGTGAGTGAGAGTGTGTGCCAGTGAGTGAGAGTGTGTGCCAGTGAGTGAGTGTGTGTGCCGGTGAGTGAGAGTGTGTGCCAGTGAGTGAGAGTGTGTGCCAGTGTGTGTGTGCGCCAGTGAGTGAGTGTGTGTGCGCCAGTGAGTGAGTGTGTGTGTGCGCCAGTGAGTGAGTGAATGTGTGTGCACCAGTGAGTGAGTGAGTGTGTGTGTGTGCGCCAGTGAGTGAGTGTGTGTGCCAGTGAGTGTGCCAGTGAGTGTGTGTGTTTGCCAGTGAGTGAGTGTGCGCCAATGAGTGAGTGTGTGTGTGTGCCAGTGAGTGAGTGTGTGTGTGCGCCAGTGAGTGTGTGTGTGTGCGCCAGTTAGTGTGTGTGTGTGCACCAGTGAGTGTGTGTGTGTGCGTCAGTGAGTGAGAGTGTGTGCGCCAGTGAGTGAGTGAGAGTGTGTGCCAGTGAGTGAGAGTGTGTGCCAGTGTGTGTGTGCGCCAGTGAGTGAGTGCGCCAGTGAGTGAGTGTGTATGTGTGCCAGTGAGTGAGTGTGTGTGCCAGTAAGTGAGTGTGTGTGTGTGCGCCAGTGAGTGAGTGTGTGTGCGCCAGTGAGTGAGTGTGTGTGTGTGCACCAGTGAGTGAGTGAGTGTGTGTGTGTGCGCCAGTGAATGAGTGTGTGTGTGTGTGTGCGCCAGTGAATGAGTGTGTGTGTGTGTGCGCCAGTGAGTGAGTGTGTGTGTGTGTGTGCGCCAGTGAGTGAGTGTGTGTGTGTGTGCGTCAGTGAGTGAGTGTGTGTGTGCGCCAGTGAGTGTGTGTGTGTGTGTGTGCGTCAGTGAGTGAGTGAGTGTGTGCGTCAGTGAGTGAGTGAGTGTGTGCGCCAGTGAGTGTGTGTGTGCGTCAGTGAGTGAGAGTGTGTGCGCCAGTGAGTGAGTGAGAGTGTGTGCCAGTGAGTGAGTGAGAGTGTGTGCCAGTGAGTGAGAGTGTGTGCCAGTGTGTGTGTGCGCCAGTGAGTGAGTTTGTATGTGTGCCAGTGAGTGAGTGTGTGTGCCAGTAAGTGAGTGTGTGTGTGCGCCAGTGAGTGAGTGTGTGTGCGCCAGTGAGTGAGGTTGTGTGTGTGCACCAGTGAGTGAGTGAGTGTGTGTGTGTGCGCCAGTGAATGAGTGTGTGTGTGTGTGCGCCAGTGAGTGAGTGTGTGTGTGTGTGTGCGCCAGTGAGTGAGTGTGTGTGTGTGTGCGTCAGTGAGTGAGTGTGTGCGCCAGTGAGTGTGTGTGTGTGTGTGTGCGTCAGTGAGTGAGTGAGTGTGTGCGTCAGTGAGTGAGTGAGTGTGTGCGTCAGTGAGTGAGTGTGTGTGTTTGCGTCAGTGAGTGAGTGTGTGTGTGCGCGCCAGTGAGTGTGTGTGTGTGTGCGTCAGTGAGTGAGTGTGTTTGTGTGTGCGCCAGTGAGTGAGTGTGTGCGTCAGTGAGTGAGAGTGTGTGTGCCAGTGAGTGAGTGTGTGTGAGCCAGTGAGTGAGTGTGTGTGAGCCAGTGAGTGAGTGTGTGTGTGCGCCAGTGAGTAAGTGTGTGTGCGCCAGTGAGTGAGTGTGTGTGTGCGCCAGTGAGTGTGTGTGTGTGTGTGCGTCAGTGAGTGAGAATGTGTGCGTCAGTGAGTGAGAGTGTGTGTGCCAGTGAGTGAGTGAGAGTGTGTGTGCCAGTGAGTGAGTGAGAGTGTGTGTGCCAGTGAGTGAGAGTGTGTGCCAGTGTGTGTGTGCGCCAGTGAGTAAGTGTGTGTGCCAGTGAGTGAGTGTGTGTGCCAGTGAGTGAGTGTGTGTGTGCGCCAGTGAGTGTGTGTGTGCGCCAGTGAGTGTGTGTGTGTGTGTGTGTGCGCGTCAGTGAGTGAGAGTGTGTGTGCCAGTGAGTGAGTGAGAGTGTGTGCCAGTGAGTGAGTGTGTGTGCCAGTGAGTGAGAGTGTGTGCCAGTGAGTGTGTGTGCACCAGTGAGTGAGTGTGTGTGACAGTGAGTGAGAGTGTGTGCCAGTGTGTGTGTGCGCCAGTGAGTGAGTGTGTGTGTGTGCGCCAGTGAGTGAGAGTGTGTGCCAGTGAGTGAGAGTGTGTGCCAGTGTGTGTGTGCGCCAGTGAGTGAGTGTGTGTGCCAGTGTGTGTGTGCGCCAGTGAGTGAGTGTGTGTGTGTGCCAGTGAGTGAGTGAGTGTGTGTGCCAGTGAGTGAGAGTGTGTGCCAGTGAGTGAGAGTGTGTGCCAGTGTGTGTGTGCGCCAGTGAGTGAGTGTGTGTGTGCGCCAGTGAGTGAGTGTGTGTGCGCCAGTGAGTGAGTGTGTGTGTGCGCCAGTGAGTGAGTGTGTGTGTGCACCAGTGAGTGAGTGAGTGTGTGTGTGTGCGCCAGTGAGTGAGAGTGTGTGTGCCAGTGAGTGAGTGAGAGTGTGTGTGCCAGTGAGTGTGTGTGTTTGCCAGTGAGTGAGTGTGCGCCAATGAGTGAGTGTGTGTGTGTGCCAGTGAGTGAGTGTGTGTGTGCGCCAGTGAGTGAGTGTGTGTGCGCCAGTGAGTGTGTGTGCACCAGTGAGTGTGTGTGCACCAGTGAGTGAGTGAGTGAGTGTGTGTGTGTGCGCCAGTGAGTGAGAGTGTGTGTGCCAGTGAGTGAGTGAGACTGTGTGTGCCAGTGAGTGTGTGTGTTTGCCAGTGAGTGAGTGTGCGCCAATGAGTGAGTGTGTGTGTGTGCCAGTGAGTGAGTGTGTGTGCCAGTGAGTGAGTGTGTGTGCCAGTGAGTGAGTGAGTGTGTGTGTGTGCGCCAGTGAGTGAGAGTGTGTGTGCCAGTGAGTGAGTGAGAGTGTGTGTGCCAGTGAGTGTGTGTGTTTGCCAGTGGGGAGTGTGCGCCAATGAGTGAGTGTGTGTGTGCCAGTGAGTGAGTGTGTGTGCCAGTGAGTGAGTGTGTGTGCCAGTGAGTGAGTGTGTGTGTGGGCCAGTGAGTGTGTGTGTGTGTGTGCGCGCGCCAGTGAGTGTGTGTGTGTGTGTGCGCGTCAGTGAGTGAGAGTGTGTGCCAGTGAGTGAGAGTGTGTGTGCCAGTGAGTGAGAGTGTGTGTGCCAGTGAGTGAGTGAGAGTGTGTGCCAGTGAGTGAGAGTGTGTGCCAGTGAGTGAGAGTGTGTGCCAGTGTGTGTGTGCGCCAGTGAGTGAGTGTGTGTGTGTGCCAGTGAGTGAGTGTGTGTGCGCCAGTGAGTGAGTGTGTGTGCGCCAGTGAGTGAGTGTGTGTGTGCGCCAGTGAGTGAGTGTGTGTGTGTGCACCAGTGAGTGAGTGAGTGTGTGTGTGCCAGTGAGTGAGTGTGTGTGCCAGTGAGTGTGCCAGTGAGTGTGTGTGTTTGCCAGTGAGTGAGTGTGCGCCAATGAGTGAGTGTGTGTGTGCCAGTGAGTGAGTGTGTGTGTGCGCCAGTGAGTGTGTGTGCGCCAATGAGTGTGTGTGCGCCAGTGAGTGTGTGTGTGCGTCAGTGAGTGAGAGTGTGTGTGCCAGTGAGTGAGTGAGAGTGTGTGCCAGTGAGTGAGAGTGTGCGCCAGTGTGTGTGTGCGCGTGTATGTGTGCCAGTGAGTGAGTGTGTGTGCCAGTAAGTGAGTGTGTGTGTGCGCCAGTGAGTGAGTGTGTGTGCGCCAGTGAGTGAGTGTGTGTGTGTGCACCAGTGAGTGAGTGAGTGTGTGTGTGTGCGCCAGTGAATGAGTGTGTGTGTGTGTGCGCCAGTGAGTGAGTGTGTGTGTGTGCGCCAGTGAGTGAGTGTGTGTGTGTGTGCGCCAGTGAGTGAGTGTGTGTGTGTGTGCGCCAGTGAGTGAGTGTGTGTGTGCGTCAGTGAGTGAGTGTGTGTGTGCGCCAGTGAGTGAGTGTGTGTGTGCGCCAGTGAGTGTGTGTGTGTGCGTCAGTGAGTGAGTGAGTGTGTGCGTCAGTGAGTGAGTGTGTTTGTGTGTGCGCCAGTGAGTGAGTGTGTGTGCGCGCCAGTGAGTGAGTGTGTGAACCAGTGAGTGAGTGAGTGTGTGTGTGCGCCAGTGAGTGAGTGAGTGCGTGTGTGCGCCAGTGAGTGAGTGTGTGTGTGTGTGCGCCAGTGAGTGAGTGTGTGTGTGTGTGCGCCAGTGAGTGAGTGAGTGCGTGTGTGCACCAGTGAGTGAGTGAGTGTGTGTGTGTGTGTGTGTGTGCGTCAGTGAGTGATAGTGTGTGTGCCATTGAGTGAGTGAGAGTGTGTGTGCCAGTGAGTGAGAGTGTGTGCCAGTGTGTGTGTGCGCCAGTGAGTGAGTGTGTGTGTGTGCCAGTGAGTGAGTGTGTGTGCCAGTGAGTGAGTGTGTGTGTGCGCCAGTGAGTGTGTGTGTGTGCCAGTGAGTGAGTGAGAGTGTGTGCCAGTGAGTGAGTGAGAGTGTGTGCCAGTGAGTGAGAGTGTGTGCGCCAGTGAGTGAGTGTGTGTGTGTGTGCCAGTGAGCGAGTGTGTGTGTGTGTGCCAGTGAGTGAGTGTGTGTGCCAGTGTGTGTGCGCCAGTGAGTGTGTGCGCCAGTGAGTGAGTGTGTGTGTGCGCCAGTGAGTGAGTGTGTGTGTGTGCACCAGTGAGTGAGTGAGTGAGTGTGTGTGTGTGTGCCAGTGAATGAGTGTGTGTGTGTGTGCGCCAGTGAGTGAGTGTGTGTGCCAGCCAGTGAGTGAGTGTGTGTGCCAGTGTGTGTGTGCGCCAGTGAGTGAGTGTGTGTGTGCGCCAGTGAGTGAGTGTGTGTGTGCGCCAGTGAGTGAGTGTGTGCACCAGTGAGTGAGTGAACCAGTGAGTGAGTGTGTGTGTGCGCCAGTGAATGAGTGTGTGTGTTTGTGCGCGCCAGTGAGTGAGTGTGTGTGTGTGTGCCAGTGAGTGAGTGTGTGTGTGTGCGTCAGTGAGTGAGTGAGTGAGTGTGTGTGTGTGCGTCAGTGAGTGAGTGTGTGTGTGCATCAGTGAGTGAGTGAGTGAGTGAGTGTGTGTGCGAGCACGTGTGAGTAAGTGAATGAGTGAGTGTGTGAGAGTGAGTTTGTGTTAGTGAGTGAGTGTGCGCGTGAGTGAGAGAGTGTGAGTGAGTGTGTGAGAGAGAGTGTGAGTGAGTGTGTGTGCGAGTGAGTGTGCGCGTGTGAGTGAGAGAGAGTGCGTGTGAAAGAGAGAGTGTGTGTGTGCGAATGAGTGTGTGTGTGTGTGTGCGTGCATGTGTGTGTGTGTAGCAGCTGTGTTACGGTCGATCGACTGCAGTTTGCCACCACGTCTGTGGAGATTTGCCTCGGGGTTAAATTAAGATTATGAGTTCAAACCGCACTGAGAAATGCTTCTCTTCATTTCCAAAAATATACGACCATCTTCAGCGTTCAGTCAAACACACAATGGAGCTTCAACAGTGAATCTGCCTTCATTTATTTCAAGAGTTTTAAACACAAGGTCAATATCTCAGGTTTAAAGTAATAGATGCTTGTTTTCGCTAACAGTAGTTTTATGTTGGTTTAAGATGTTCAAATTGTCTTATAATAATTTTCAGCATTATATCATCACCACAAAACAATAGGGAGCGAGAAACTAAGGTTAACCGATCACAATTCCAGTCATATCAGTAGTGTAATAAAAGTGGATTTCTTTGTAGTCTATAGTCAAGTCACCTTCATTTATACAGCGCTATTAACAATATAGATTGTTTCAAAGCAGCTTTACAGAGATAATAGGAAATTAAAGTAACAGAGATTGTTCTGGCTTTAAAGCAGCTCTAGAATAAAGTTATTTTCCAGATAAAGTTAGTTTTGATTGATTCACTTCTGTTGCGAAGATCATTAGTTATTAACTTAGCGGCCGCTAACACGACAGAAACCCTTAATGCGCTCCGGCCGCTCATTTACATAACAGTGTTTGGGGCTCGAGAACGCAAACCTTGAAACAGGTTCCAATGTACAAGCTTTGAAAAATGTAACAAAAAAAAAAAAAACGTTATCTCTGCGCAAACTTCAAAAAGGCGAATCTGTGAAAACGCAGACGGCGTGCAAATGCGTGTTTGCACGTTTATATATATTTGTGCGCAAGCATGTAGTCTTTCTCTACAAATTGACCTCAACAAATTACCTGTATGGCCTTAAAAATTCATAAAACAGAAATTTTTTAATTGCTTATGCGCATCCACGTGAAACAGAATTATCCCGACAACGTTTTATCTGTACAGCGGTAAAGGGAAGGAGGCTTTCACAGCGGAGAGACTAGTGACACTTCAGGACGCGTTGTCGTCGTGTCCAGGCGCAGGTCCTTCATCAGATCTGGAGTGTGTGTGTGTGTGTGGTGTGTGTGCGTGTGGTGTGTGTGCGTGTGCGTGTGGTGTGTGTACGTGTGGTGTGTGTGCGTGTGGTGTGTGTGCGCGTGTGGTGTGTGTGTGTGTGTGTCTCCAGACGCAGGTCCTTCATCAGATCTGGAGTGAGAGTGTGTGTGTCTCTCTCTCCAGGCACTGGTACGTTATCCGATCTGGATCCGGTGGACTGCGGTAAACCTCGGGATAAACAGAGAGACTAATATTAGCGTAGACGCCATCCTTCTTATGATGTAACGAGTACATCAGGATTTATGGGAAGTGTTCCCGGTACCGGCTGATCTAAACTATGCAGCCTAACATTGAATTATAGACGTCTATAATGTGTTATGTGTATGCTAGGTCAAAGAGTTGTGTTTTTAGTCTAGATTTGAACTGACAGACTGTGTCTGCTTCCTGGACAGTGTTAGGAAGATTGTTCCAGAGTTTTGGTGCTAAATAGGAAAAGGATCTACCGCCAGCAGTCGATTTAGATATTCTAGGTATTATCAACTGGCCAGAGTTTTGAGATCGCAATAGACGTGAAGGAGTATAATGCGTTAAGAACTCGCTCAAGTACAGGGGAGATAAACCATTTAGTGCTTTGTAAGTAATCAGCAATATTTTGCATTTTGGATCAGCTGTAGTTTGTTTATTAAGCGTGCAGGGCAACCACCCATAAGAGCATTACAATAATCTAGCCTTGATGTCATGAACGCATGAACTAATTGTTCCGCATTTGTCATTGAGACCATATGACGTAATTTAGATATATTTTTAAGATGGAAGAATGTGGTTTTACAGATACTAGACACGTGACTTTCAAATGAAAGGTTGGTATCAAAGAGCACACACACACAACCACAGACACACACACACACTAGTGATGCGCGGGTCGACTCGTAACCCGCGGACCCCGCGGGTAACCCGCGAGTCGAGTTGGGGCGGGTAAAGAAATTGTCACTTTATTTGCGGGGCGGGTTGGGGCGGGTCATTAGTTTTTTGTTTTTTAAATCCATGTATGTTGCTTGCAGTTTCCAGCCTATATTAAATATTTGGGAATATCTATTTTCATATTTTATTAGGTTATTTGAATACGAATGCCGTAGTAACGTTACTTGCGTGAGGTTCCCAAACCTTTGGCGTCACATGACACGTCACGAAAGCGGCGCACCAAGCAGCTCCGCAGCTCCCGCCGCCAGCCACAACAACAACAACGGAGAAATAAAAGTAAAGATGGAAGACGAGGTGCGGGAGAAATTGAGGTCGGGAATTTACATGATTAAAAGAAAAAAAAGGTCAGGCTGCTAAATCTAATGTTTGGGAGTGGTTCTCAGAAGTAGGCCTAGTTGCAGCAGGACACAACAGTAGTATCGGCTACCTGAATTGCAACTCGTGTGAAAAATATACAAACAGTAGCGCCACAAAACGGGCACTTCCAGCATGTCAAGACATTTGTGGGGGGGTCTAAGAAATAAAAAATGGTTTAGCCTATTAGATGAATACAAACGCTGCTTTGTAAATGTTGAAAATGTTTATTAGTATCTTTTTAATATGACCTGATTTATGGTTCATATTCATAATCGTCTGTTGTTGCTTACTGGGCGATGTTTCCAAGCACTTTCAGGCTGAAATAAAGGCTGTTTTCATTTACATTACAATGCCTAGTAGGTCTACTAACGTTATGTCTATTTAACGGTCGCGGGTGCGGGGCGGGTTGTAAAAATAGATACAGTGGTGCGGTGCGGGCTGGGGCGGGCCAAATAATTTCATAAAAGCGGAACCCGCGGGTTGGAAAAAATCCGACCCGCGCATCACTAACACACACCCAGGTTCCTAACCGACGACGAGGACTTGACAGAGCAGCATCAAGTGTTAGACAGTATTCTAGGTTATTACGTGTGGAGGTTTTTGGTCCAATAATTAGAATCTCTGTTTTCTTTTTTCAGAATTAAGTAGTAGGAAATTACTAGTCTTCCAGTTTTTTATATCAGCTACGCATTCCGTTAATTTTGTGAATTGGTAAGTTTCGTCAGGGCTTGAAGAAATATACAGCTGAGTATCATCAGCATAACAGTGAAAACTAATGCCATGCTTCCTAATGATATCTCCTAAGGGTAGCATGTACTGTGTGTGTGTGTGTGTGTGTGTGTGTGTGTGTGTGTGTGTGTGTGTGTGTGTGTGTGTGTGTGTGTGTGTGTGTGTGTGTGTGTGTGTGTGAGGGTAGCATGTACAGAGTGAACAGCAACGGTCCTAGTACTGAGCCTTGTGGTACGCCATACTGAACTTTTGACCGATAAGACACCTCTTCATTTACTGCTACAAACTGATAACGGTCAGATAAGTATGATTTAAACCATGCTAATGCAATTCCACTAATACCAACATAATTTTCTAGACTATTCAAAAGAATGTTGTGGTGAATAGTATCAAACACGGCATGAGGTCGTGTAAAAGTCGTTTCGAAATACCGAAAAGGTAGATTCAAGATCAGCCTGTAATTGACTAATTCTGTGGGATCAAGTTGTGTTTTTTCAATACAAGTGTGACAACTAGCCCCGATCCACATGTAAATGACAGACTGAACTAATTTACACAATGAATGATAAACATGAACACTGATTTGGTAAATGTTTTCAGAAAGACAGAAAATGTGACGTTAAAGCAGTTGAAAGCGTCTCATTGTGTGAAAAGTCAAACTGATGGTAATTATAGCAGCGAGTGTTTCCTCATGAGGGGAAGAAATCGCAGCAATTGTTTGAATCGGGAGTCGCCCGTATTGTCCGTCTGTCTAAACAAACTCAACAACAAAGCAGCAATAAATGACAGTGTGTGTGTTTACGTTTCAAAGATATTCACTTTTCATCTGTGTAAATGATCTGACCAGCAGACGGAGGGTTACAGAGAGGACGAGAGAGAGAGAATCACAAACTAAAACTCAGTGTGTCGAGAACATACACACACTTCTTGTGCAATTTATAAAATTTTCTTGCTAAGTCACACTTGCGCTCGACACATTTCCTCCATCCATGTAAACACTATTGTATGTCAGAGATACAGATCAGTGAGTCTTAATTGTTTAGGGCAATAAAACACACAGAGAGAGAGAGAGAGAGAGAGAGAGAGAGAGAGAGAGAGAGAGAGAGAGAGAGAGAGAGAGAGAGAGAGAGAGAGAGAGAAAGCGAGAGAGAGAGAGAGAGAGAGAGAGAGAGGGTGAGAGAGGGCGAGAGAGAGAGAGAGAGAGAGAGAGAGAGAGAAAGGGTGAGAGAGAGGGCGAGAGACAGCAAGAGAGAAAGCGAGAGAGAGAGAGAGAAAGGGTGAGAAAGAGGGCGAGAGACAGCGAGAGAGAAAGCGAGAGAGAGAGAGGGCGAGAGAGAGTGAGAGTATGTGTGTGTGAGTGAGGTTAGTCGTTTCTCTTCATTAATGCTGTTTACAGAGTCTCTCATCACTAGCTCTAGTGCTGTTAGTGATGAAACCTTCAGTACCAAACGCTGGAATACACATCAGATTATAAAACACTACGCATAATAAACTTGCCGACTTTGTAAATGGTTACAGATGAAAACTTTCAAAAACTCACAGCTCGTTGCTCTGAAACATTAAAAATATCGTCTCAAAATATCAAACGTCTGTTATTATCGACCGGATGGAATCACAGTCTGAAGCTAAATAAAAAATAACAATCTGTTCATCATACCAGGCGCAATTTTTTGTTAAATCTGTCAAATCCGACTAACCAACATGTGCTGATTGACTTCCACCAACTAGCGTAACTCGTCCAGACTAGAGAGCTGCGCGGGACGGATTTTTCAAATGAATAATATATTCATTTAAAATATATGTTACCTTCTCCTGCTCCCGCCCGCAACATTCATGTTTTGTCCCGCTCCCGACCGCAAAAAAAGTTTAAATAGATTTTTTCTGTACCTCCATGAAATACTTTAAAGTTAGCCTACGTGTCGCCACCATTTACACATCAGCATAAATGCTCCCAATAAATTATTTGTTATTAATGCATCAACATTCACAAACCACTGTTAATTTAGCATAAAGCAAGCAGGCTACGGTGTACATGGTTTGGCTTGACAGAATGCGCGCAAAGTTCACTCCCTTGAAGGTGCAGTGTGTGATTTTTAACGGCATCTAGTGGTAAGGTTACGAATTTCAACCAACAAAAGTTATGGTGGTCGACAGGAAGTGATGTCGTCGTCTGAGACAGGAGAGAGGAGCCAGTTCAGCAATGAGGTTTCTTTAAAAGGATAAATTAAGAAATTATGTTTACTTAATTATTCAGTAAAACTATGTTATTGCGAATGTTATTGTTACTTGTTCATCATTGTGTCAGTGTTTTATTCGCTGAACTAAGCTTGCTTCCTTGCACGAAGAGCAACATAGTAACGAAACGCGTTTGTCCGTTTAGGGCCACCATAGAAACATGTCGGCGCATTTCAATGTAAGGGAGCCCACGGTTATGGAGATATAAATGTCTCATTCTAAGGTAATAAAAACATAACGGTTCATTATGCAAGGTCTTTATACACCACTTATCGTGATCTCACAAATCTCTGTTATTATCAATGAAGCTGACTGCACAATGAATCTTTCATAATATCTACACTTTGTTTGTTATAATCAGAGGATTTGTCAGCATGCAGAATTCAGCACTGAAGAAAAAGTCAGTTTTGAGCGGTTTTGCATCTGATTGGCCATTATTGCGTTCAAGAAATAAACACATGTCTGTGATTGGCTACATTGTTCAACACTGCAAACAGTTTATAAATAGAAACTCTGGCCTGTAAATCGTTTCTATTTTGTTTTAGTTGTTCTTGTTGCTTTTGTGCAAAAGATGAATAACAATTTATTCGTTTTTAGATGATTCACTGGACTCCTGCAAAATAGAAATATCTATAAATAAAACGTTTTATTCTTCCGCAAACCCGCACACACACACACGAGTGTGTGTGTTTGAGCTAAGGACATGAATGATTCATTAAATCACGTGTTGAGGAGTGTGTTGCGGCTTTGGCTGCATTTTGATCAGATGCACCATTTAACACATCATAGAACAACAACAGACCAGTTATACAAGTGTAACCCCTCTTCACCCGGGTCCCACTCGACCCGCTCCGAGCGGGCCTCGAACCCGGGTCTCCGGCATGAGAGTCAGGCGCTCTAACAAGGAGGCTGAAGACTGCAGCCTCTAGCATCTGTCGCTAGAGCGCCTATTGAGATCAGAGGAGTGAGGTTTACTTGCACAGCAACTACTAGCTGGCCTCCGTTACACTCACCCCCCTAAACCTCACTCCCATCCGGGTCACGGCACCAATGTAACCCCTTTCACCCGGGTCCCACTTGACCCGCTCCGAGCGGGCCTCGAACCCGGGTCTCCGGCATGAGAGTCAGGCGCTCTAACAAGGAGGCTAAAGACTGCAGCCTCTAGCATCTGTCTCTAGAGCGCCAATTGAGATCAGAGGAGTGAGGTTTACTCGCACAGCAACTACTAGCTGGCCTCCGTTACACAAGCAACACCCTGGAAACCAGCTGGCAACCCCATAGCAACGCCCCAGCAACCACCCACAACAGCCAAGCATTCCGAAACAAAGAAATCTAGTTAACGTTATTCTTACAAAATATGATTTAGGCCTTGTTCACACTGCAGGTGGTTAATGCTCAATTCCGATTTTTTTGCAAGGCCGTTCACATTTAGAATTAAATGCGACCTTTTGTGATCTCCTGCGTGAACGTGAACGTGAAATGACCCAGAAGTGACCCGCATGCGCAGAAGAGTAACTCAACGGTCAACGACGTCACTTGTTGTTTGCGGAAGTAGCTAAACATGGCCTGAATAGAGCTGTCCCCCCAAATATGAATTAAATCAGAAACCTCGCTTCCCTTCCATTGACTGGTCTCAGCATCGTCCGCCATAGTTGTTGTTCATCTTCTCATTCCCGCCTACTTCAGCGCAGAATTATGACGTTTGTCGCATATCAATGACGTGTGGGTCGGATACATGTGACCTGGCCGTTCAGATTGAAGTCGCATTTCAAAAGATCGGATACATATCGGATTTGGACCAGTGGCCTGGGTCGCATTTGAAAAGATCGGATCTGTGTCGTTCAGACTGTCATGAAAAGATCAGATACAGGTCGCATAGGGGCAAAAAAATCGGAATTGGGTGGTTTCAGCCTGCAGTGTGAACGTAGCCTTAGAGTTGAAATGTCACAATGTGGAAATGTCACGGGTACAGAAGTTTATTTCTGCCACGGAAATAAAAACAAAAATGGTAATTGCGACTTTTAATCTCACAGTTCTGAAGAAAAAGTCAGAATTGCAAGATATACACATGCAATTGCGAGAAAAAAAGTCTGAAATATGGGAGTCATAATTATCTTTAATTGTGTGTTTTTCACAATTTTTTTTTTTGGGGGGGGGGGGGGGGGGGGTTGTTAAGCTTCCATACACAAGACTATAGTCTTCAAATATCCTACATTTGATTAAAACACATTAGCTCTGATGTTCAGTCAGTTTTAATCCACCAAAAATGAAATGATTCATGAGTGAAACACATCAGAAACATTATGAAGCAAACGTGGACTAAACAAACTCAAGAGTCATGTGGTTTGATAAGATGCAGAAACCACTGTACGATTAAATATATCCTTTATGCGCGGCTGCTCTTGCGTTAAACGGCGAGAGAGTCAGATTTTACAAGCGCTTGCGTGTTCAATCCAGATATTTTTTTACTAGTGGGTGCAGGACACTATAGTTCATTTATGTAAGTCAGGAGAGCAAAATAAAGTAAACTGTGACATTATACCCAAAAATTATGTTTCGCTGAAGTGTTTTTTCTTTAATTACTAATGTGACCGTTTTACAGCACAGACTGAACAACATGAAGCATTGCTTGGTAACTGGTTGAGCTAAACTGGTATTATCTAATTGTGTAGTTAAATTTAACATCTGACAGATATTCAACAATTCATGTGTGAGAGTCTAACAGAAGGACGGACAAAACCAGTGAAATATCAACTGATTTAATAACTCTGAGTTCTTGTCATTTTATTAACATTTTATAAACCATAGCGAATAAACTGTGATAATGTGATGGATATTAATGTAATGTTGAAGGTGTCTGAATAAATTTTGGTTGGACTGTAAATCACATTGCACAGCATCGGTCAGCGCTCGCTGAAAACGAACGGACTTGTACAGATAAAGCTTGTGTCTGCGCTGCTGAGCACTGAGTACCCAGGATGCACCTGGAGCAGCAGAGGCAGGAAGTCAGCGACAGCTGCTTCCTGTCCACACTTCCTGTTGGAGCGCTCAGGCGGGAGGGTTTGGCGAGACCGTCGGCCATTTTCCAAACAGGATATATCTGCCGCGGTCACAGGTGTGAGCGCACGAACGCTCATTATTCATAACTCATTTCTTAATACGCTGTGAAGGGGCCGCCGGGTTTCCGATTAACGAGGAGGAGGCGATGGGACGGGGCCAAATTCATAAAAGCTTTAGCATCGTTCAAAAGGACAACAGGAGTTCAAACGTACAACTTGAATGGTGACGTGTAGATAAAGATGAGGTTATTTAAAGCGCCCTTATTATGCTATTTTTTAAAGGTTCCTAATTGTGTTTTGGCGTCTCCTAAAACAGGTTTAAATGCAAAGGTCAAAAAACACTTTAATTTTCTCATAATCTCCACTGCAGCATCAGCTCTTTTCTCACGGTGTCTGAAACGCTTTGATCAAAGATTCAGTCTCTCTAAACCCCGCCTCTCTGAGAGCTGCTCTGCTCTGATTGGTCAGATGGTCAAGTCTGCTGAGATTGGTCAAACCAAACGCTCATTGTCATATCTTGAATCTCAGCTCTTGATACACAGTAGCCGCGTTTCCATTACCCTTCAAATTGCGCAAATTTAATATACGCCTAAATAGCACGTCAATTTCGCAATAACTACCATTTATCGCAAAAAAGTTTACGCTCGCATGAGATGGTTTTTCAGGCAATTCGAAAAAGCAATATTTCGCAAAACTGCAATGGAAACAGTTTTTGCTCAATTACAGTCACCTGACGTAGATGACGCGGTGTTGATGACAGTTCTTAATTAAACTCATAAAAGACAAAAGAATTACAGGAATACTGGATTCTAAAACTCAAAGAAATGCCACGATCAAGACCTCGAAGCAGAAATGAGGGAGAAACACCCAGAAACTCCTCATATGAGCCGCTCTTGAGTATAAGGGTCTTTCCTTGCCATTAATGCTTGAATAACACACCCACACACACAAACACACACACACCTTAGATTAGTAATAATGGCCAGTGCAGTGGCTGGGATATACGTAAACCCACCAACATCCGTCGCCATGATTTTTGGAATGTCTTTTCGCGAGAGGAAAAAAAAATAACGCTTTAGTCGCATAACATCGGTTAATGGAAACGCCGTCATTTCGCAATATTATTTTGTCGACATTTAGAAAAAAATTGCAAAAGTTTTGCACAAATCTGTAATGGAAACGCTCCTAGTGATACGAACAGTAACGATGGCGTGGGTTTTACCGTATCAATCTCAAACAGCGTCTTCTCGACATGAACAACACGAACCAAACTCTCCCGGTCTCAGATAAACTACAGTGATTGAGGGCGGAGCTAAGAGACGCTGTTCAGCCAATCAAGAGCATTATGCAAATGAGTTTCAAGCCTATGCAGGTTCAGCAGGAAGTGAGAAGAATTACTGACTTTTTTTTAGAAAAAAACAAATTTATCTGCACTTTTATCTTTGAAACTTTGCAGACCTTTTACATTTGCAAACAGCTGAATTATACACTACATGAAAGAAAATCTCAAAAAGTATAAAAGGGGCACTGTTAAGGGCTGATTTCATGAGGAATCAGATTGTTCTTGATTGTTGAGTTCAGTGAAACACACTGCAAATTCACACTGCGAGTTCAACTTTCAGAGCATTTACTGAAACCAAATGGTAAAAACAACCTCAACAATTTTCTGACGTCATGCATATAAACAATTGTTTCTGACACACGACAGAATTATAATTACTCTTATGATTCATAGATGCTCTTCGATATTTAAATGTACTGAATGATTCCTCGGGTTTTACTGATAACGAAGATGTCAGTCATGACCCGTCACACACGCACGCACACACACACACACACACACACACACACGCGCACACAGCCGCGCACACACACGCGCGAAAATAAATAAAAATCCTAAATCCTGCATTTAATTTCTCGCTGACCGTCTTGTTTGGGAGCGAGCACAAAACAAAGCATTGAAATATAATTTTCCCTTCTATATTTTTTCTGACACCATCTCCCCTTCACAGCTCCTTACATTTCAAACTGTAATCTAAACAAATAGAAAAAACACAGATCATGGCGTCATACAACGGAGATTCACAGCACACACAACCAATGCAGTTCTGATCCGGGACCTGAACATAAACTGGCAAAGAGCAAAGGAACAAACACACTTTAAAAGGGGTCATGAACTGAGAAATCAAATTTTCCTTGATCTTTTGGCATACAAGAGGTCATTGTACTATAAAAACATCCTGTAAACTTCAGAACTCAAAAGTTCCTTGTTAGTCCAAAAACAGCTTTTATTGAAATCAAGCTCAGAAGACGAACAGGAGAGAAGAGACGCAGGATTACTGGACTAAAAATAACATTACCTTCAAAAGGATCCTAATGTTAGGAAAATGCTTATTGATTTAAACTATGTGAATGTCATTGCTGCAAGCGTTCATGCGACAGGAGTAGATTGAAATATAACGCCATAATCAACACTTCACAATTAGTTAATCTTGGAGCTGTAATAGTAAAAATGTCAAAATAAAGATTGAGAGAGCTCCACATGTAATACTCATTTCATATGCAAAGATGTTAGTCAATCACAGGAGTGGGCGTTTACATTGAAGACACACCCCTACTAACATAGTGTTTAAAACAGAGGCTAAAATCTGGGTTGAAAAAAAAAAAAGTGTCATTTATTTCTAAATTCTAAAATTTTTATATGTATATATATATTAAAAAAAAAAAACATACAAACAATATCAGTGCACTTCAGGAAACATAAAATGACCCCTTTAAAAGAAAAGGGTTCTATATAAAACCTTATAGGGTCCCAACGGGCACTTTTGGGATCATTTTAAGAATTTTGTTAATTTTGTTTTAATTAATTTTTACTCATTAAATTTTTTGAATTGACAGCTCGTAAACATACTTTATAATTATGCATGCAATCATTTAAGACATTTCTCCTTATATAGAGCCTTTTTTGGCATAAAGGGTTCTTTAAAACTGAGTCAAGGACCCTAGAGATGTGAATCTGAAGAACTGAATCATTCTCAGATTAAGCAGGACGACGAGGAGCGGGTAGAGCAGAGAAAAACAAAACAAGCTATGTGATCAAAAACACAGCGAAAAAAAAACTTGGAGTGTCTGGTTTTGAGATTTTTGGCATGGAGAAAAAAACAACAAAAAAAAAACCAAAGTAAATGAATGAAATGCTTAATTCCCATCAAATGCAAGAGTCGATTAGTCATATTTCCAGCAGAACGATTGAGTTGCGCTCACAAACCCAACTCAACACACACATAAACCAGCAGATTCTATCGTCGGTGAGGAGACATTAGTCACCATGAAATCAAAATTGTTTTTCAAACATTTTTTTATGGAACATGTTTATTGTAAATGATTTATGGGAGCACATCATTATTGTATTAATAATCTTGAATCAGAATAACTTCTTGCAGCATCTCTTCTCATCTCTGATGAAGAGGGCGGTGGGGGGGGGGCAACCTGTCAATCACATGAGATCCACCAATAGCAAACCACAACCATCCAATCAATACCCAATGAACAAAATCAAGCCCCGCCCACATTTGTTCTTGTTCTAGAAGCGCTTCACTCGGATATACAGAAAGAGTGACTTCCTATTCATGCTGACTTTAAGCGTCTATGTAATGTTTAAGAAAATACTGACAATAGAGCACTATAATAAAGCACTATAATAAATACAATTTAATATATTTTATTCCTGCACAGAACAACCTCTGAACACAAACACATGTGATAGTCAGCTAGTGGAAAAATAAATCAGAGAGATGACCGTGACCAAAGAAAATACATTAATCAATAAATAATTCATTAATAAATATAAATTCACAAACAAAAAAAATGGGTAAATTAAATAAGTGAACAATCAATGGTCATGTACAGAACGAAACTGAAGAGCTCAAGGAGAAATGTCTACAGCAAATCAGTCCTTTCACAATAACAGACCCTGAGAATGATTCAGCTTGAATCACACACACACACACACACACTCTCGGTGCGTCAGATGAAGCGTCACACGTGCATCTCTCAGAAAAGCTCAGATCTGAGAGCTTCAGCAGAGGTGAAGATTACGGTAATGACAGTCCTACCACTTCATCTTCAGGACGTCTCCACACTTCTGACACTGAGAGTTGGTGTTGGCTTCTTTCTTCGGGATGTTCCAGCACTGCTGACATCGCACGCGATATTTCTTGTACCTGCAAAAACCAAAAGTGTGAGAATCAAATCAGCCCTTATTTAGAAGAATATTTACTAATCATTTCCGGTAACACTTTATTTTACAGTGTCCTTGTTACATAGGTTACATGCACTTACCATAGTAATAAAAGTAAATTATCCATAATTACATGCAACTAAACCTCAACCAAACCCTAATCGTACCCTAACCCTATAGTCAGTACATGTAGTTGCTTAATATTACTCAGAACTTACATATAAAATTACACTATAACAATGACACCTTAAAATAAAGTGTAACCTCATTTCCCCCTCCAAAAAAAAGTGATTTGCATAAACCTCAAACTAGTAAACATGAACAGTGAAGGACAGGTCAATCTCATCAGACTTTTATTTAATGCTTTATTTTACAGTGTCCCTGCTGTTACACACACTTAATTTATAGTTATCACTAGAGTATGTATAATCCAAACCCTAACCCTATAGTAAGTACATGCACTTAATTAACATTATTCAGAATGGTTACAATTTATTTGGGTGTCACTGTTACAGTGTAATTATATATTTAAGTACTGAGCAACATTGATTAACAACATGCACTTACTACAGGGTTGGGGTTTGGTAGAGGGTTAGTTTCTTGTAATTATGCATAATTTACTGTTATGATGTAACAAGGACATCTTAAAATAAAGTGTAACCAACTTTTGACATGAGAAATAAACGTCAACATGAACTGGCTTCCACAAGTCATTTTACTGGGATCTTAATAAAAAAAAAATTAAGATCCCAAAGAGGGTTTTGGTCGTATCGGAAACATTTTTGATTCCCCAAAGAACCTTTCAGTGATCAGTTCTTAAAATAACAATTCTTTTCTTAGCGTGAAGAACATTTTAATAATCTTTTTCCACTATAAAGAACCTTTTATGGAATGAAAAGGTTCCATGGTTGTGAAAGGCGTGTCTAAATTTAAGGTAAATGACTAACATAAGCTTAAGGAAAGTTGTTTCAGATGTGGGTGAGTTATTGCATCTCTTGATCAAAGATTATGAAAACAAACATTTATTTCTTTAGAATTAATCATTAAAAATCCAAGGAGGATAACTATAACAATATGGTTTTAAAATTGTTCAAAATATAGAAGAATATCAGAGTTCTCACCACAACTATAAAGATAACGGCACAGATAAACGATATTGTTGGAATCACTTTCAGAACAATTTTTTTTCAGCTGATGAACAATAAAAACATCGACAGCCAATTAGAATCCATCCTGCTTTAGAAGCGTCAGCATTTAAAGCGACAGGGAAAAACTTCTGAACGCTTATAATAAACAGAACTAGAGATGCACGATATATCGGCCACCATATCGGTATCAGCCGATATGTTCATTTTTACTATTATCGGCCAAATAAGTAAATTTGGCTGATATATTAAAGCCGATGAATAATGGATTATTTCCTCACCATTAATTGCTTGAAATATGATTAGAATCACTTCAAAAAAGGAAAATACAGTTAATGCACAGCACAAAATCTGTCAAAATTATAATTTGAACATTATAATTGTGTGTTTGGGACATGGATTTAATGGTGAGACTTTTGTTTTTGTAATCAGGCTCTTAAAATTATCTAAGAATTTGGATTAGATTTATCGGCCGATATATCGGCCAAAACGCACCATATCGGTGCATCCCTGAATAGAACGATAACGTGCGTCGGTGTGGGGGCTAATATAATTATTGTTTTTGGTGTGAACTAGGGCTGCACGATTAATCGTAATTTTCATGAAATCGCACTTAAACCGATTTGGCTTATCGCGATTATTTGTTATGCGCAGTTTGTCATTGATGTACGGCTCTGTGATCAGTTGTAAACGCGGCTCTATCTGAAAGCACTGCGAGTTTGAGTCTCTTATAACGTGCGTTTGAAAAAGCAAACATGAGAAGCATTTATGAGCCTCTTGTCCAACAAAAGACTACATTTAATAACATGCTTTTACTCCAAACTCACTTCATAAGGACCGTTGAGCTCCTCCTGTGAGATGATGCGCTTCTGACACAGAATAAGGCAGTCGTGTGTTTATTAGTCATGTTTATTCAGTTACAGCGATAGGGATTTCCTGGAATGATGTGCGTTATCTTACTTCTGCGGGGAATATGTGACGTGAGGGTCACCGTGATTTTGCCAAGTAAGACATGTTCCTGGATCAACATATTTTGTTGATCCCGGAATGGTGAACGTGATTTCACCAAGTACCACATGTTCCTGGATCAACATCGTTGTTGATCCTGGATCAACTTTCAGATCAACCAATCAGATTTGAGGGACAAGTTTACAGTTTATGTCAAGTTTAGGCTTAGAACCAGTGTGAAGTACTTAAACATCAGTGTCATTCACCTTTCATTACCCTCTGATTTTAGGGAAAAGTTATGGGTAGGTTTAAGGGTAGGGATTGGGTAAGGACTACATTTTGGGACAGGAATGTTGATCCAGGATCAACAAAATATGTTGATCCAGGACCATGTCTTACTTGGCAAAATCACGATGACCATCCTGGAATAACATTCCTGTCCCAAAATGTAGTCCTTCCCTATCCCTACCCCTAAACCTACCCATAACTTTTCCCTAAAATCAGAGGGGAATGACAGGAGAATAACACTGATGTTGAAGCACCTCACACTGGTTCTAAGCCTAAACTTGACAAACTGTAAACGTGTCCCTCAAATCTGATTGGTTGATCTGAAAGTTGTTCCAGCAACATGTGGTACTTGGTGAAATCATGTTCACCATGACGTGTGTGTGTGTGTGTGTGTGTGTGTGAGACGCCCTCTGGTGTTCAGATGGATATGTGGTGTGTGTGTGTGTGAGAGAGACTCGTGTTCAGATGGAGCAGCATTTACTACCGAATCAGCAAATTGTGCATAAAATAATCGCAGCCTTTGCCAAATCGCGTGCGGTTTCATTGTGAGTAATTGTGCAGTCCTAGTGTGACCGGCCTTAAGACTAGGAACGTGAATCCTCACCTGATCCCACAGGCGTTACAGAGGGGCGTCCCGTCTTCAGCATCTCTCCAGAGAGGAGTCTTCCTCGTACAGCACGACGCACACATCTTACTCCCTGAGGAACAAACACACCTTATATTTTCAGTCTTCACTTTCATCATCACCACAACACTAACTCTCAGTGTGACTCTACAACACTGAGACCCTGAACGACCCTCTGAATACACACTTATAACTAGATATACATTTATGCATTTTGGCGGACGCCTTTATCCAAAGCGACTTACATTGCATTTCAAGGTACATATTTACATTCTTATCAGTTCTTGCTTTCCCTGGGAATCGAACCCATGGCCTTGGTGTTGCAAGTGCCAATGCTCTACTGTTTGAGCTACAGGAAAGCTGTACAGCTATTGATTTGCATCAGCATGAAGAGTCACGGGTCCCTCTGTCAATCTTCTTTTGGGAACACAGTGTGTGCTTTATTCACACATTCACATAATTCTCAACATTTCTCTGGGTGGATATTTACAGAATTTCACCAGCAATTCACCAAAATAAACGATTGAGGATTTGAAATGATAAAAGCTCAAGAGTTTAAACGTCTGAAAGTGAAGAATTCCAAATTGTGACATTAAAACAAGCATATTCTGTAAAGCTGCTTTGGAAAAATATAGATTAAGAAAAACACTATACAAATAAATGAACTGAATTTAATATATTTTCATATCTGTTAATATTAATGGACCTAAGCTGCCATTAACAAATTCTTAAATAATATTAAGTAATAATGAACAGTTGTTTTTATTAACTAATCTTAATAAATACTGGAAAAAATGTCTTGCTCATTGTTAATATTAGTTAATGCAACAATCAACGTTAACTAATGAGACCTTATTGTAACGCGTTACAAATTATTTTATAATTATCAAATATATTCATTTATTTTACAATACAACTGTAATTTGCAACAGTAATATGCGTCGTCATTTTTATAATTAGAGTTAAAACTAATAGTAACACTTTACAAGAATTCGTCAACTACATTATTTAACATGAACTTCTACAGCATTTATTAATCTTAATGTTAATCTCAACATTTAATGTCAAAAGTTGTATCTGTTAACATTGTGAACCAACTATGAACATTTGTATTAACTAACATTAAGTTTAACAAATGCTGTAAGAATGCATTGCTCATTGTTAACTCATATTATTGCATTAATGTAAACAAATAAGAACTTAAATGTAAAGTGTTGCCAAACGAATAACAATAGCATAATAAAGACCCTGTTAAAGGTCTTAGTTGGTTTCAGCATATCAATATGCAATATGATTTCTTGTGCAGCCCATATATAAATATTTTGAAATAAAAATAGCTTTACCTATATGTCATGTGACCATTAACCTACATCATAGAACTGTGAGCATGTGAATGTGTTGTTAAACTATTAAAATATTAACATAAAAATAAAATCACATGGGAGCTTCAAGTAAATATTTTATGTTTAAGGGGTTCGGCTGACAACAGACTTTGTGAATCCTTGATCCAGCAGGTTAAAGCGGTTCATCTCTCCTCATCAACACACGTGCTTTGAGGAATCATTCATGTCTAGAGCTCAAACACACACAACTTTAACACTTCTGGCCTTTTTCGCTTTTGGCTTGCTTAGTTGGGGAGATATTGAACTGTATTATTGATCTCCTGCATTGACACCATTATATGAGAACTTTTTTTTACCACAAAAATAAACTAATACTGAACTTACTTAAACTTAAAATTTTCTTCTGGAAACAAGCTTTGTTGCATTATTTTCCTGTTATCTCTGTAAAGCTGCTTTAAAACAATCTCTATTGTAAAAAGCGCTGTATAAATGTGACTTGACATCTTGCAACAAGTTTGATCAGTATGAGTACTAGAGCTAGTGATGAGCAAGTGAGTGGCACTAACGAGTGTGTGTGTGACGCACGCCCTCTGGTGGATGTGTCTGGTAGAGAGAGAGAGAGAGAGAGAGAGAGAGTGTGCGTGTGTGAGTGAGAGAGAGAGAGAGTGTGTGAGTGAGTGTGTGTGTGTGAGTGTGTGAGTGTGAGTGTGTGAGTGTGTGTGTGTGTGAGTGTGTGAGTGTGAGAGTGTGTGTATGAGAGTGAGAGCATGTATGAGTGTGAGAGAACGTGTTTGTCCATTATTTATTTCTAAAGAAACACGACAATGTATAAAAGGCTCCATTACTTTGTATCTTACGGTATTGCCCCGTAGAAGTCGTTTTTGTAAAAATAGGCTAACGATTGCGTCATAACCACGCGACTGTCGCACAGTAGAGAAAATACCATATAGACAGGAGGAGAAGCTTCTAGAAGTCGTTCTACCCGCTCGTGTCGGCAATCCGACTGAAATATCCAGCTCCAGATTGCCAGTACTGCGGGCACCAATAAGTTGAGGAAGCTCAGGAGGAACTATTGTATTGTTGAACTTTCATTGTTAACATAATTATTTTTGATGATATCATTATTGAAATAAATGGTTCACATTTACGTTGTTTTCCTTATTAGTGTTTTATTCCACGTGTATATTAGATACATTTGGACGACCAACATTCCATCAGTGGAACTAATATTACTAACCTACTGGTACCTTACATGATAATAGAGAACAAAATAATGGTCATGCCTACATATTTTTATTCTTATTTTTCAAATCCAAATTGCATTACAATGTTCGGACTGAACATTCAACATAAATAGAAACTTGGAGTAATTCAATAATGATTTCGGCAACAAACTAGATTTTTTTTTTCTGTGAAATTAATTTCAAACTCTGGCGGCACCCAGCCTTGTAGACTGTGGAGTGCTTTCTCTGAATCTGATAGGCGGATACCTCCTCAGTGTTGTTCTGGATTAGTGGGAGTGGCTTGCGGAGCTGTGCAATGTGGTGCATTGTGGGAGTTGTGGTTTTCAGTACAAATGCGCCCTAAAGTTACTTTCTGTCTTTACTCGGTCAAGAAGGGACCAAATTCGAAAATGTTATTATATTTCGACTACATATATGACCCACTTTCAATAAAGATGAATGTTCCCACGGGTGAAATGCTCCTTTAATCGGGCTTCACGTTTCTCCGTTGAAATCAAGGAGGTCACTGTGTCCATTTCTTTTACTGTCTATGGTGAGAGCGTGTGAATGACGCCCTCTGGTGGATGTGTCTGGTACTGACTGACGAGTGTGTGTGTGTGTGTGTGTGTGTGGCACTGACTGGACTGGCAGGAGTCGCTCTCCTCTTCTGAGCTGCTCCTCTGGCAGGTTTGTAGAGATCGGCAGCGGCTGCTCCGGCTTCGTCTCCAGCGCCTGATCTCCTCGCTGGGCAGAGGACAACACAACATCAGGCTCATCGTACAGAAATACTCTTTTCATTCAAGAGCTGCACAATTAATCGTTAAAATCGTGATTTCGATTCAAACACCCACACATTGATCTAATTCCTAAATGACAGCGATTCGGCAATGTCTACAAAACCTTTGGCAAGTACGATCTCAGTGAACATTCAAATCTGCATCGTCACCCAGAGAGAGCAGTTGTCATGTATAGGTATGAAACAGCTTCAAAAACAGTCTTTTCAACCACACAGTATCATTATTTCTGTTTTACAATTAATAAAATTAGCACAGAATAACTAGGATAAAAGTTAATTGTTCGGATACAAACACTGTCTATAGTAATAATCAAAATAGAGCAAATCACCTTTTGAAAGTAAATTGATGCTTCAAATAAAGATTGTAAGATTGTATCAATAACATCGTTACACCAGTAGGAGGCGACAAGTGACTTTAAAAAGTAATAAAACAGGTGCATCTTTATGCGCGAGTCATTGAATCATTCACCCATGTTAATCTACTTTCTTGTCTGGTTTGTTTGTCAGACAAAATGGTAGATTCGGCGTTATGATTGGTCAGATCGCCTGTCAATCAAACACCCAGAGAAGGGGGAATTAACAATTTGTAAGAACCTCTAGGAAATTAAATCTTATTTTGTTTAGTTGTCCATTCAGAATCATGGGCGAATCATGATCTCGATTTTAAACAAAAAAATGTGATTCTCAATGTATCCAGAATCGTGCATCTCACCTGTAATTGGAGGTGATGATCAGTCTGCTCTGATCCGTGTCGATGTCCAGTTCGGGACACATGCTGAACGTGACGCCCTGCACATCCGGGTCCTGCGGGTCAGGGCTCCGGGCGGGTCGAGGCTGTTTCCTCCGGGTGCGTCTGTGAGCGTCCCATGAGGCCGGCAGAACCTCCTGCGCATCCTGGATCTCTTTATTCGGACTCTGGAGATTATTGTTGAGGTCAAATGAAGATGCATGTTCAGAGGCGTTCAGAGCGAGCCATGCACTTTCAGCATCTCGATCAGACACTAAACAGGAAGTGAAGTCAAGAGGAGAATCACTTCCTGTGAACCTGACAACAGATTCGCCCGGATCCGAAAAGCCCTCGTCTCTGGACTCGACATGCATGTTTCCCGTCAAACACTTTTCACTGATGTCACTCATGCTGGTCTTTATCAGCTCAGCGAGATCATCGCTTCCTTTAGTTTCCTCCACATCCGTCGCAGGCTCTGAGCTGTACACTGAGAAACATGCATTGGACGGGGCGCTGCCGGAAGAAACAGCGGGACACTCGGGAGGTTTGGACATTATAACGGTGTCTGACGGGTCGAGATCAACAGGACCTTCGGACTGCAGGAGCCGCTCGCACTGCTGGTTGATCAGACGCATCACTTCCCATGCGCTGCTGCGGTCAGACTCTCGCATTATAGAGAAAGAGCCCATGAACTCTGAGTCCCCTAGTGGAAAAAAAGGGTAACACTTTACAATAAGGTCCATTAGTTAATTAAGGGATAATGCATCATCTCAAAATAAACCCCGACGGGTGATCGGGATCAGCTCTTCCATCAGCCTGAAGGGGGTTTATTCTGAGATAACAACTGGCTGTATGTACATAATAATGATGGTTATAACATAATTTAAACACTTAAAACTGATGTTTCTTCACAGAGATGAGTGACTGTAACCAGCTAACGTTCTCAGAAAGTTATTTCAATGTTATACAAGCAGACATTCTTCCAGTAATGTTAATAAAACATGCGTTCAGTTATCTAGTCTTTAATAATGTTCTCAGAACGTTAGTAAAAAACAGATTTATACATCGTTCATGGAACGTTTCAGTTCTGACGTTTTAGTTAGTCATTCGTCTAACAGTGTTTCCCGACCGACACCAAAAGTACGTTTACATGACAACAATGCATTAAAAAAAACACTAATTTGTGTTTTTGTAGTTTACACAAAGAAAATAACGGTATTGTTTTAAAAAACTTGGACTTTGAAACCCATTTTCAAAAGTTTGCATTTTCAGGCCCCCAAAACACAGTTGTCGTGTAAATATTTTATTTTCTCCAGGGTCTTTAGGGCCGGAGCTGCCGTCTGGATTCAATATTAAATTCAATAAGCCAAAGGTATTACTGAGCTTATACTTTTACTCAAATATAATATAATTATGGTATATTGCTACACTCGTAATTAATTTGTAATGTACTTGTGACACAAATAAAGTAAACTTTAATATCACTAATCAAGCATGTAATTACTCCCTACAGGCATATACTTTATACCTGTAGTATACTGAAGTATACTGAATTAGTCTGGCTGCAAGTATACTTAGCATATATTTTTTTCACCAGGAAAAGTTCAGTTAATGCTGACAGAATGTTCATTATTTAACGAATTATTGCTTTAAATCCTCAGCTAACAAAAATGCGTTTATATATATGTTTTTATAAAAAGATTTTAAATAAAATGTATGTAATAATGTAATAAAATGTGTTATACGCAAACATTCTTCCAGTAAAGTTAATAGAACGTGCGTTTAAAGGTATCTGGTCTTTAATAATAATAATAATGTTCTCAGAAAAACAAAAACATTATTTATACATCGTTCATGGAACGTTTTATTTCTGACGGTTTAGTTAGTCGTTCGTCTAACACGGTGTTTCCCGACCCTCACCAAAAGTACGTTTACATGACAACAATGCATTAAAAAAACACAAATTAGTGTTTTTGTAGTTTACACAGAGAAAATAACGGTATCGTTTTCAGGCCCCCAAAACACAGTTGTCGTGTAAATATTTTTTTTCACCAGGATCTTTAGGGCCGGAGCTGCCGTCTGGATTCCCTCCCGAGCTGGAGACCCCGTCATCCACAGGCGGATCGAGATTCGTGGCCTCCTGGAGCAGGAGGAGGATCGTGGACTGCGTGACCCGAGCATCTTCTGCAGGGTCACGAGGGGAACGTGCATGAGCGCTCATCGGCTTGCTGGGAAACAGAGGGACAAAAACTGAGACAAGCCTTTCTGAAGCTTTTCAAATATGTATTTTCACCCAAAAATTCCAATTCTGTCATTTAATTGCCCCCAAGTTGTTCCAAACCTGTATGACTTTCTTTTTTGGGCCCTTTCATCATCCGAACACAAAAGAATGTCAGTAACCAAACAGTTGATGGACCCCATTGACTTCCACAGTAATTTTTTGTCTTCCATACTATGGAAGTCAATGGGGTCCATCGTCAAAATATCTTCTTTTGTGTTCAGCAGAATAAACAATTCATAGAGGTTTGGTACAACTTGAGGGAGAGTAAATGATGACTGAATGAAGACAAGAACTTTAATTTTTGGTTGCAATATCCCTTTAAACACAAATCACAAGTCTCCTCTGCTCACCAAAGCTGTATTTATTTAAATAAAAATACAGTAATGTTGTTAAATATTATTACAATTTAAAACAGCTGTTTTCTATGTGAAAATATAGTAAAGTGTAATTTATTCCTGTGATCAAAGCTGAATTTTCAGCATCATTACTCCAGTCTTCAGTGTCACATGATCCTTCAGAAATCATGATTTGATGCTCAAGGAACATTTCTGATTATTATCAGTGTTGAAAACAGATTTGCTGCTTCATATTTTTGTGAAAACTGTGATACATTCTATTTCTCGGGACTGTTTTATGAACAGAAAGTTTAAACAACAAGCATTTATTTGAAAGAGAATCTTTTGTAACATTGTAAATGTCTTTACTGTCACTTATGATCAGTTTAATGCATCCTTGCTGAATAAAAGTATGACTTTCTTTAAAAAAAACTTTGAGACTTTTTCCCAGTCATCTCAACGTCAAAAAGTGATGTATTTTGAGAGAGTCACACATTTGTTCACTACAGTAAAGATTATGGAGAAAACTGAAGACGCATCCCACCATCGTAAAAACACAGAAAAGACTGTCATACAGAATTATCCATTAAACTCGGTTATATAATTGATGTGATATCAAATATCTTTTATAGACTGACTGTAATGGCACTCTTGAATAACGGGGTTTAATCAATCAATCTGAACTGATGCAAAACTGCCAAAAAATAAAATATATTGGAAACTGAAGATAAATTCCCTCACAGTTTAGTTCTGCACTCGAATATTTCAGGCACAGATTAAAATTGGTCAAAAACGTCATTACTTACAATGTAACAGATCAGAGAGTTTTCTCTCAGGAGTCGCCACAAAGTAACAGTAAAACTCCCGCGCACGGAGCGCGCTCACGTTCCTCAGCAGTTTAACCTGATTCAGCAACGGAAGATGTTCAGGTGATGTGTGTGTGTGTGACTTTGTAAATAAACTCACCACATGAGAACAAGCCGCTGTGACTCATAGCAGAACGGTGAGGAACGGAATCATTTCACATGTAATTCGGACTGTCACGTGACGTGATGATGAGCAGGTGTTCCGGATCTCACCTGCCCTTATTTGCAAACATGAACTAAAAAATAACATTGCCACAGCATTTATTAATCTTACTCAATGTTAATTTCAACCTTTACAAATCCAAAGTTGTATTTGTTAACATTAATTGTGAACTAACATGAACAAACAAAAGTTTTACTAACATTAACAAACATAAAAAATATCACAAAAAATGCATGTTACAAAATGAGACTTAAATTAGATTAAAGTGTTTTAATTACTTTTTATGTAACATTTATTTTAAAGTGAGTTTTCACTAAAGAACATTGTGTGAAGTGGAACTTGGATTCATTGTGAAGTTATTCATCTCAGACTCAAACACATGTAATATGACACATTACTGTTTATTTCATACATCAAAAAATCAAGCATGATTTTCATTATTGTACAAAGCTTTAACAGATTTGTGGTTTCTTAAGTCTGATAAATAATTTAATCTGTGCGCACAATGACCTGAGCGGAGACAGGAGAAATGTATGTGACGTTTGACAGGTTTGTGTGTTCAGGGTTTATTAATAATGAACAGAAAAGCATCTACTGAAAAACTGTTTATGAACTGATCATCAAACACCGGAGCAGTTTCTGCAGTCAATAACTCTCATGGGGTTATTCTCTACAGTCGCACACAGAAAGAGTCGGAACATGTTAATATTTAAGAAAACCAGAATTCATTTGTAATGTGGAAAGCTTCTGTATTCTGTGGTGAACATCATGAAACATGTCATACTTCACCCTGAAAAAAAAGAAGTTATATTTTGCATGAATAAAATAAAGCCTGTTTTTATGTATTTATGCATCATTGCACTGCCTTTAATTACTTTAATTGCCTTTTTTACTTAAACTACCATCAAAAGTTTGGAGTCTGCAAAATGTGTTGTTTTTGTAAGATGTCTCTTCTTTTCAACAAGGCTGCATCTATTTAATCAAAAATACAGTAAAAAATGTGAAATATTATTACAATTTAAAACAGCTGTTGTGAATATAAAGTAAAATGTAATTTATTCCTGTGATCAAAGCTGAATTTTCAGCATCATTACTCCAGTCTTCAGTGTCACATGATCCTTCAGAAATCAGTATAATATGATGATAATAACTTAATTTTGTGTAAACCATTTTAACCATGTAAACAGTTTTTTCAGGATTCGTTGTTAAATAGACCCAAATCGTTTAAAGGTAGTGTATACTACTGTCCAGAAGTTTGGGGTAGGATTTCTTTTAACAAATTAATATTTTATTAATCAAAGATGCATTATTTTGATCATAATTGACAGTAAAGACATTTATAATGTTACAAAAGGTTTCTATTCCAAATAAATGCCGTTCAAAGAATCCTGAAAAATAAAATATATCAGTTTCCATACAAATCTGAAGCAGCACAACAGTTTTCAACACTGATAATAATCATAAATGTTTCTTGATCATCAAATCATCGCATTAGAATGATTTCTGAAGGATCATGTGACACTGAAGACTGGAGTAATGAAAAGCTTTGATCAGAGGAATAAATTACACTTTACTATATATTCACGTCAGCTGTTTTACATTGTAGTAATATTTCACAATATTTACTGTTTTTTCGATCAAATAAATGCAACCTTGATGAGCAGAAGATTAAAAATCTTCAAGACCCCAAACTTGTGAACGGTAGTGTATATCAATAAAATTTGGAAAAACTCATTATTTTCCTGAAGTACAGTAAGCCATCAAGAAAAATGTTACAGCCACGGGAGCATAATTATCATAAAAACGGTCACAATGCCAAAAAAACGTAATGGTCTTAAAATAGGCTAATTTTATTCATACAAAAGAAATAAAAGAGAGAAACAGATCTTGGATTTTGCTGTGTTCAGTGCATTTAAGCCAGAAATATACCTCTATAAATGTTCTGTAAATCAGACTGGTTATAATAATGAACAAACACAGCGGAGTCCTTGAGGAAATC
>JAPDVR010000011.1:2340718-2410718 GCA_026230005.1 Gila orcuttii
GAATGAATGAATTTCTTACTCATAAAAGAGATTTATTATAGAGGGTATGCATGTGACGTCACCGTTGGCCGGAGTGACTGCGGTTACGCCCACTAAGTGGCAAAAACACAGCATTGGTTTTCAGCGTGAATGCTGCGGAAAAACACACAAAACGCGTCTAAAACGGGAAAGAGCTTTGAGACTGACTGTACAACTAGATTTGACAAGAAATATGAGGTATATTTTTACAGACTACCTAAAGCTACAGAACAGAGAAGCAAATAGATCGCTGCAATTCATAGAAACAACTGGATCCAGGCAGCGAAAGGTGGATTTGCAGTTATCATTTTTGTGTCAATATGCTGAATTTAGTGGTAAAATCATTCTCTATATATTGTATTGTTATATATTGCAGTGACAACTCAATCAAATATTTACCACTGTATATTCTGTATAATTTGACATTTTTAAATAAACACTGACAAAAAACTATACAAGTTTTAAGTCTAGACGATATGATGATATATATAACATTGATATAAGTGATCACCTGGATTTAGACCTGCCTATATTGTATTTATATAAAGCGTTCACAGGCAAATTTGCTGTATGTATTTCCCCGGTGTCGAAATCAGGCACATATAAATGTCAGGAAACACGATTCCTGGCTGCATGTCAATATCCATGGATCACTGGATCTTTAGTAAGTTGTAAGGAACACTATATTGAGTCCAATCTTTAGTTTAAACTGATAATCGTTTGTTTTACTTGTGTTTTCGCAGTTTCCCCTATTAAATCCAGTCACGCAGCTGCTCTTCTGCCACTCAGTCCGGCTGAGGGGGCGTGTTCCGGCGGGAAGGTGACGGTAATGCATTCCCTCTATAACTTCATTTCTTTCATTACTGGATAAATCTGCCATTTTGAACTAATCTTGTTGACTGCGTTTAAGTCCAATTTTTAATGCCCTCCCCTCGCTTACTTCCCTGCATCTCGTTCACTCAGATGTACGTCATTGGTTTTGTTGCACGTAAGGCTTGCAATGTATTTATTAATAAATAAATAAATCCTTGTGAATTTTTTTCATGCATTGGTCTGTATGTATGCTTGATCTGTTGGAGAAACTGTACAAAATTACACACATAAAAATGATAATACAATAAACAACTGTGTAAAACAGCCAGCTTAAGGTAGTTACAAGTATTATGTGGTTAAATGTCAAAGTAACTCAAATGTCAAAGTTTTAATTTGCTGTGACGTCACAATCGTGTTGCATTGTGGTCTATGGATCTCCCTGAAGTGTACATATGAGTAGACTTGCTGCCTTTGTCAATATCGAGGGTTCGAGGGTCAGTCCAGATAATCTTCCCTCGTCCACTTGACGAAGTTGAACACACTTTTAAAAAAGTATGGAATTACATTTGTTTCTAAAAAAATAAACGTAACTTTATAAAACTGATCTTAACTTTATAAAACTGAACGTAACTTTTTCAGAAACTATCAAAAATATGCCATTACAAAAGAAGAAAAACATAATGAAAATGAAAAAAATGAACTCAGTCGCACAAATTTAACAGGCTCTTCAAATATAATTCATTCTTTGTTAATGTTTTTCAAAGATTCGTTTTCGTAAATCGTGGATTCTGAATGCATTGACACAGATTTCGCTTTCGCTTCGCAGTTTTTCGTTTGCTGTTTTGGGACAAACCTCTCGTGGGGGTGGGGCTTAACAGTGATCTACTCTGATTGGATAGTGAAGTTTTGATGGACAGGTGCTCTCTGACCTGGAATTACAGACGTCACTCAGTGGCGCGCATATTGGAAAGATCTCGCGGTGATTGGGATCAATCGGGTTAGCCAATAATTTAATCAGGATGGTTACTTATTTACTTATCAAGAATTTCTCTCTCATTATAATATTCCTGTTACTCCAAAACAGTTTGCCACTGTATTTGGTGCTATCCCTAATGGTGTCATTATGCTATTTAAGGGCCATAATAGTTTTTTGACCAGTTCTGAAATGCCTCTCCCAGACCCGGCTGACACGTAGGCACTAGGCAGGATATGTTTTAAATCTACATTAAAAAATAATAATCTTTCTCAATGATTGTGTTTCCACTCCTCTTGTTGCTACAAAATGGAACACATAAGTGGAAAATATTTCATGGAAGAAGGTTTGGACTCTCCTAACAAAAGGTCAAAGAGATTTCTTTTATGCTTATTCATCAATATTATCCTGTTAAAACGTTCATGGTATCAAAATTTAAATTAAGTATAGATACAAATTGTAGTTTTTGTGATTCACAACCAGAGACTATCTTACATCTTTTTTGGCATTGTGATCATACAAGAAAACTTTGGCAAGACATTTGCCAGTTCATTGTAAACTATATATATATAAAGACTTTGAGCTTTATTTCAAGGATGTTTTGTTTGGGTTTTTCATTTTTGAGAAGCAATATGAGAATATTTTTTCTATGCAACTTAATTATTTTGCTTGCAAAAAATCTCACTTTCAAAATGATGTTAAGATCTATATCAAATCCTTATCTACCTCTTGTAACAAAAACGTTTTTGTATAATTATAATTATTTTATTTTTTTACTTTTGTTTGTATTTATTTGTTTTTCTTTCTTTCTCTGAATTCAAATGTGATGTGATATCTATCAGTCCCTGAACCTCTGGCTTTCTTTTCTGGCTTATGGATCTTAATTTTTATATTCTGTAAGTAAATGTTTAATAAAAAAAAAGCTCTCGCGGTGATTTTTATGCAATACGTCGTGCTTTGTATTACTAAATATGTAAATAATATGTCCTTCAAGGCAGCATGAAGTAAGTTCGTGTTACTGAAGTAACGTCAATTACATCGATAAAAGTTTTATTCATGTAGGCCTACAGTGTGCAACAGTTCGTTGCGGGTTATTATTGTCATTCACAAGTTTGCAATGCACAGTGTAAAATAAAGCCAGAACTGTTGCACACTGTAGGCCTACATGAATAAAACTTATCGATGTTATTGGTTAATTCAGTAACACGAACTTACTTCAAGCTGCATTGAAGGACAAGCGGAGGAGGAAGATGATTCCGTGTCTCTCCTGGAAGCTCATCTTTACAGACTGAGACGATCGAAGGTCAAATATTATTTACATATTTAGTAATACAAAGCACGACGTATTGCATACAAATCACCGCGGTCCGCAAGAGCTTTCCAATATGCGCGCCACTGAGTGACGTCTGTAATTCCAGGTCAGAGAGCACCTGTCCATCAAAAGCTCACTATCCAATCAGAGTAGATCACTGTTAAGCCCCACCCCCACGAGAGGTTTGTCCCAAAACAGCAAACGAAAAACTGCGAAGCGAAAGCGAAATCTGTGTCAATGCATTCAGAATCCACGATTTACGAAAACGAATCTTTGAAAAACATTAACAAAGAATGAATTATATTTGAAGAGCCTGTTAAATTTGTGCGACTGAGTTCATTTTTTTCATTTTCATTGTGTTTTTCTTCTTTTGTAATGGCATATTTTTTATAGTTTCTGAAAAAGTTACGTTCAGTTTTATAAAGTTAAGATCAGTTTTATAAAGTTACGTTAATTTTTTTTAGAAACAAATGTAATTCCATAAAATAGCACCATTCCCCCGAAGGAAAGTGCTTAGGAAATTTTCGAAAAATTAGGAAAATTCACTTGTTTTATCACTGGATGAATCAGCGTTTTTGAACGAATCTCTTGAATGATTGATTCAATGACTCACTCGACAAATACACTTTTTAACAGTCACTTGTCGCCATATACTGGTGTAACAACATAATTGATACAGTATTTATTGGAAACTTTCAAAATGTGATTCTCAATTTTGATCACTACAGTAGACATCAATGTTTATATCCGGACTATGAATTTATAATCCCAGTATTTCTGTGATAATTTGAATTATTGTATACACTCAACCGAATAATTGTCTTGTAGAAGATTGCATTAGGGGTGTGCGATATTGACAAAAAATTATATCTCAATATTTTCTGTGATTTTCTCGATAACGATTATTAGACGATATTTTGCTGAGTGCGTTTATTGTGTTGGTACTTTGGCAGGTTTAGGACTGTCGTGGACAACCGACTCCTATTATTATTTTTCAATTGATTTTTACCTTTATAAAGCCATTTTTTAAACCTAATTATATGCATGCATCATCTTTTGGCAATTTCATAAATTTAATCAAATTCAATTATAAAAATAAGACACAATAGGGCTGTTACCAATCAAACGAAATCAGTATCAACAAAATTCATCTTTGCAATATTGAATATTGACATTTAAAATGATTTAAAACAAGAAAAGATACTTTAAATGTGAAATTGAAACCGCCAGTAGGGGGCAGCAAGTCACTGTCAATGAGCAAATCCTTGAGATTCAACCGATTCATTCAGGAACGAAGCATTTGAGTCATTGAATCATTCAAATGATTCATTCATGGCTTTTTGAACTATTTTCATTGGCGAAACAGAGCAAAAACAGGCAATATTGTGTCTAAAATGTAAGTTCTTGTTTATTAAACTTGTATGAAATCAATATCACATTTGTTATCATGCTGATGTTTGAAGAAAAACTGCACTCTTGTGATATTTATTACTAAATGATAATAAAGACTAAATCATGCAGTTAAAGCGTGCACGTTAAATGCACACCCGCACTAGTCTAATCTACAAGACTACATGCATGCACTCTCTGGGTGTGTGTGAGGACTAGGCTATACTCATAATGTCAAATCGCACATCGTTAAAACAACAATTACGATATTATCGCAGACGATATATATCACACACCCCTAGATTGCATGGGTGTTTGAATAGAGATCGCGATCTTTTGACGATTAATCGTGCAGCTCTACCATTATGCGTTGTGTTCTACTTGCCTTTCTTCAGGATCTGGAAGTTTATCGCAGAATTCTCTGTTCACGTACACGTGACACGTCGAGCAGGCCAGAGAGGCTTCACAGGCCCCTGAGAACACACACCGGAAAACAAGATCTTCATTATATGTCAAATTCTAAAAAAGATCAATAAAAATAAACTAATAAAACAAAATGGTACAAATAAAGTACAGCACATGCAAAACAACTGTGGTAACCGTTACAATTGAAAGGAGACAATGACAAAGATATCGCTTTCTTCCTCCATGAATATATGATTGACCTGAAGAATGAAATCTGTATCATATACTTGTATATTTTTGAGCAATATCACACTCATAGTCATGCCAAATGGCTCTATAACTATATCATATGGGCTACAGCTTTCATTTTGTGTGAAAAATGGTTTTATCAATAACTCAAGCACTTTTTAAGTACCTTATTATAAATATGGGATGTATTGAATATGGGAATATGGGTTTTCAAGGGATTTCAAGCACCTTGCACCTCAAAAAAACTGAATTGGTGATAATATTGCATAATGGGAGATTTATAAGCAATTTAAAAGGTTGGCCAAGGATTTTCAGCACAGAACAACTATAAATAAAGGCTTTGTTAGATGACCTGCAGTCAAAAGTCTATCACAAATGCTAACCAACGTCAAAATCAAACCTACGCTCTTGCATATTATGAATATGACCCTCAAAGACAGAGTGACGATGTTTGAAGTCACCTTCGAGATCAACGCCATGCTTGTGCGCCAGGTACAGAACATTATCGCCAACTTTCGCCTTGACTGGAATCCTCTGTCCAGACCGGTCGATATACACAACATTAACACTAGAGTAAAGGATCAAATGAACACAGTCAGTCCAGCAGCACATCTGTGAGTGTCTCGACACAGCAGGGTATGTAAACTCACACATCCTCGAGTTTGTCCTCCTCAGGTGAGCTGATGTCTTCCCTCTGACACACACCTGACGCACACAAACAAACACAGTTACGCAAACTACGAATACGCCATCAGCGGCTGAAGTGTGTATGTGTGAAGGACGCACCGATGCTGGTCTGAAGGCGCCTGTTGGGAGCTGAAAACCCGTCGACCGCTCGTCCAACCGCGGCTCCCGTACACACCTTTAACCGGTAAAGCGGGCAGATGCTGCAGTCCGGAGAAACTCGGACGAACCGCTGAGTGAAACTCACGCCCGCCCGGACCGCTGTGGACGCCGCCATGACACTGTTTTGATCACGTGACATGAGCCGGCCAATAGCAACCAGGCGTGATGACGCGAGGTGATAAAGTCACGATGTTTTTTGGAAGTTGAGATGGAATTACGAAATACACAAATAAACATATTAAATAATTATTGTTTTCATGTAAATGGACATTGATATAATTAAGAACTACTTTGAAAAAAAGATACACTTGTAGTAGCCACACTGTATCATATTTATCATTTTAGATCATCTTTTTATTTCTCTTTTTAAATTTCGAAATAATCATTTAGTATTTTAGTGTCCTCTATTAGCTGCAGAATTACATATTTCGAATGATAATTTATTATTTCATATGCATAGAATAACATTTGTCAAATCTTTCAATATTTTCTGAAAGAGTAAATTAAGAAGAAAATAGAACTGGATTTTTTTTTTTTGACAAGGTACGTTTTAACCGTTTGTTTTTTTGGTATAATTAAGAAAGGAAAAAAACAGAAACAGGCCGTATTTCCGTTTTTTGAATTTTGACCTGAAACGAAAAAACAACATTCAGTTTGATTTTTCGTTTTTTCGTTTTTTTAATCAAAACAAAAAAAACGAAATTCAGCGCAATGTCTTGTTTTCCATTATTACTGACAAAACAAATTTATTACTCAATATTTCCTTTCATTGGTGGGTGGGACTTCATCAACCCCTCGCTTCTGATTGGATAGTGTTCTCCATCAGTTATGTCTGTGTTTCAGGCTACTTTTCAAAATGAAGGTTCTACCAAAGAATTTCCATTACTGCTGTGGCTCTCCCTCTTTGCCTTAAGACGATGCAATGTGTCCACAAAAATATACACTTAGATAACAAATTATTTGTAAAAACTAATTAAATAATGCAATAAATCCCCCTTCATGATTAAGAGATTAATAGTTTTTAAGAGGTGGCGATTCAACTGTATGATCAGTTTGGAGCATGTTTGTGATGAATTAAATAAAGGTATTTCTGTTATTTGGCATCACAGGTTAAGGCTTATTTTAGTAAATGCTGTGGACAGTAAAGTGTTCTCAATATTATAAAGATCGATGGAATCGAACTAACAGTAAGCACACCAAAAGGATTGACAGAAAATGACCAGCAGGTGTCGCACTGCACCTCCCTCAGCTGTGATCATCTGGAGCCACTTGAGAAAACAGTTCCACTGAGTTAATCCTGCAGTGTTTAAAGATTCATCACACCTGGGGGGTATTGCACAAAAGCAAGATAAGGGATTAAGCTGGGATTTTCTAGTTATCCTGGCTGAATTTAGCCCTGACTTGGTTGCATGAAGGGAGGCTAAATTAATCTACATTAAGTTACTATGGAGATTTACACTTTGCAGCTAGCCTGCTCCGGAGCAGGCTAACAACCTGGCTAAAATTAATCCTAGTGATTTATTGGCTAGTTCCTCCCTAAATCCTACTAGATATTAATGTGTTTTAGTCACTTCATGGTCCTGCATTAAAATATTCATCTAAGTATGCGTACTGTTATTTTAGTTATTATTGGAAACTGCTGTTCATTTCACTGTCAGAGGTTTGATGAATATATATATTATTCGAGATTTAAAGCATTTATTGTCATACACCCAGTGAGGAAAGTAGATTTTCCTGAGCAATTATTACGTTGCTGTCCACAATGAATGCCAACACAGTGCAAAAGAACTATACTATACAATATGAGAAATAGAATATAGACTATGTATATCTATATATGCAAGTATAGAGTAGAAATGTACTGTTGAATGAGAAAAAATCAACCCATTCTCACTCCCAAGGCGTCAAAAACTGAAGCATGGTCAAGCGCCCGAGGCGTCACATAGCAGACGCCGAAGGCGCCCCTTGGCGTCACTCTGTGGCGCATTAGGAACTCCATTGCTTTCAATGGGAAACCTGTGGCGGCAATAACAGACGCGAATTGTATCAGTAGGAAATAGCGTTGAAGAAGTCTCATTCCGAACACATCGCGATGTTTGGCATCAGGTCACGTGTGCCAGATGTTGGTAAGTAGTCGTAAATACGCTGTCCAAATAATGTTTGCTATAATGTCTTTTCTGTTTGTCGATATTAATCAGATTAGCTCTCTAATGTTCAGTCACTGCATTATATCTGTCATCTCCACGGAGGCTTTGCGTTACATTGGTTTCTAATTCAAAACACATTACTAAACTAACGTGATTAAACACTGTCTGTCACGTGACGTGCTATAACTTAGGCCTAGACCTTCAATCAGTTATGAAATATAATATATTCATATCAGGTTCAAAGTAGATATAAGTTCCAAAGTGGTATTTGTAGTAGAAGCGCAGTAAGCACAACACTTACCATGCTTTTACCACAGTATTTGCAGTTTTAATGTGTCATTTGTTGTAAATGCACAGTAACCACAAAACTTACCATGCTTTTACCTCAGTATTGGTAGTTTTATAGTAATATTTGTTGTAAATGCATAATAACTACAACACTTACCATGCTTTTAATGCCTAATAATTTAAAATCCAAAAATTGTAAGGTAAATCTGTATTTTTTCCTTTAAATAATCCTATATATTATACATAATGATATTTTATTTTCTCTTTTTTTCAGCTGAAAAGACCAAAAGGGCCTTTCGGACTCAGTCAGCTCATTATTGTTTGAGGAGAAGTAAACGGGAGACGAAAAGCTACAAAGGCAAATATTCACAATGGTATGTATGTGTTGGTTTTAACCCTAAATCAAACATTTTATCAAGCATTTGCTGTTTCTTAAACCTTTTCTTACAAAATCCATAGCCCAATCAGTACAAACATAGTCTCTAAGTCTTAATAATTCACAAGATTTAACAAGTTCTCAAATTCAAATTCGATGCACATACATATTTGTATACTCGTACATAATCCTGCAGCTTTTACTCCTAGTGCTGTCATTGGCTACTGCCTCAATTCCTGTACACATTTATCGCGATATTTGCAAATCAGTTGCAGATGCCCCACACACTGTCAGAAAGTTTATATTAATTGCATTGTATTATTTAAAATTATTACAAATTGGACCCTGTCTGTTGATGTTCCAATGATACATGATGTCTCTCCACACCTCATGACCTTCCTCTGTTTGCAAGAGTGGAAAAGCTAATCTGACTTGTCACACGACATCAGATACTCGATTATTTTGTCAGGATCAGATCAGTTACACCGCTGATAACTGTACCGTTTGCATGTAAATCGTGTTATTTTTGCTTGCTATTAATGACATACTTTTAATCATGCCCACATATCAGTAAACTTATTACATAAATGCATTTAACATTTAATTATCCAATCTCTTTACAGAAAAATATCCCACAGTTATGGATAAACTCACAACATCATCATCAAGTCCTGTGCTGGGCACATTGGGCAACAAGTGTCCTCCAACATATTCGATCCATGGCCCAGTTCTCCACATCTTCCCATGGGACACTGACATTCTTCAGGTGTTGGTGAAACATCTGTCTCCATGTCTTCCCTGTCTCCTGATCCTCCTGGTGGTGTCCACTTCATTACTGTCTTTGGGTGGTGTTGTTTGGGCATGCGTAGGATGTGTACTTGAGGTCTGCCTAATGCCTTTATCAAACAAGCGTCAGTGCTCATCAGGAGTTTTGGTAAAGGACATATTCATTGACATCCATTAGTTCTAGTCATGCAGCGACTTCATGGTGCAATAGTCAAATGTATATTTCTGCAAGTGTGTAGCAGGTGTTTGTCCGAACAATTGAAGATAGTGAGGGTGTTCAGGAAAACCTTTTGAAAATAATAAATATTTATGGAGTTCTGTTTGGTGCTGAAAGAGTATTACAGAAATGAGACACTTGACAACTGGACATTATTCTGTGAGTTTGTTACCTTTACATTTAGATGAACTTAATGTCTTGCATTTAGCTTCATTAAACCTTTTATTACAGTGGTTACTATAGTAAATATCCACCATAATTGCATCTACGGTATCATTATATCACTGCCTGGTTAATGTAAATGTAATATACCCGTGAATTTATTTTATAGAAACATTTTCTTGCTGACATTTATAATCATTAACTATTTTAAGTTTCCTTTCATTTAGTTTCATTTAATAAAAGTGAACAATAATCACAAGGATATAAAACTATAGTTGAGAATGTAAAATGTTGTGTTTAAGTTTCTGCCTATTTGTTATTTAAAGGGAGGAAGAAACAAATATATTTTCACATAACAAAGTAAGTCTCATTTCTTGGTTTGTAAAAAATATTACTTCATCATAGTGATTTTTTTTAATGTTACTGTATGTGTAACTGTAATAGATTGCCTCTTTATCTGGCTATTTTTTGTATATAATTAACTGATATTTATACAGTTGTGCAGTAGTTTTGGCACTACATTTGTCTTTAAACAGTTTGACATTAAATATTGGAATTCAGTATTTACAATGTAAATTGTGTGCATTCATTATGCTTTTGTTACATTTATTTGAATTCCAAGAGTTCAGATGGTGGAGAATGGCACACAGAAGTGATTAAGTTTATATCTTTGATATACTATACATACACTGTAAATGGTAGAAACACTTTAGTACATGTAATTATCTTTAATTAAAATACTGCAAAACTACTCCTGCTGTAGGCCATTGCTTTGAAAAAAAGTTTCTCTTTCAAATGCATTTACTCATGAGTCAAATAATCAAAATAAACTAATTTGTGTCATTGATCGTGTGAACTCGTTTTTGGATGGTAAGCACACACGGGAGTCTTTTGTTTTTAAATGTGAGTTTTATTATTTAATTAGAAGGAATACATATTTAACAGGCCAAATATTAAATCTATCCCTGCAGCCGGAACCAGAAGAGATCTGTCATCATTTACCATAAATGGGCAAGTAAGTGTGACGCATCTGTTCAGCTGGGTTGTCATTGGCTGTGACTTTATCGCAGAACTTGGTGTGATTGGACTATCTTTTAACCCATATAAAACGGCGCTTCATGTTACAAAGTATGTTTTGGTGTTATTATCACGTTAGTTATACAATAAGTTAACTATAAAATGTCTCTATGTTGTGAGAAATTACTCCTTTAATGAGATTCCAACCCTAACCCTAAGCATTTCTGCACATCTCAATGAACTACAGCACTACGTTTCCTGTTCCATTGATATAATGACAAAGATATGTGGGTAATGTAGTTTAAAACGTTTAGCAATGAAACAATACATTTTAAATAAATAATATATTTAATGGACAACTGGATATCTAAATGTTCATTGTGCAAACCTTTATGACATAAACTGCCTTTATGACAGACTGAAATGTGATATTTTACTGTGACCACTTTTAAAAAACCTTCATGCCAGCTTTCCATATATGTCTGAAAACTGTGCCCAACATTATTTAGTAAACATAGCATAAGCATTTGTCCTGCCGATTTTCTCTTTGATACACTAACCAGACTTTAAGTTACACCCATTTGAAATGTGTATTTGTTTGCTCTTCCGGGGGCCGTTGCTGGGCCCCTGAGGGTGGAGGGGCAGTGCAATCTACACACATCTATTCTCCTCATCATGGACAACAAACTTTGTTTAGTCACATTTAAATACCAACCTATTTTATCTTTTCCCCCCTTTTCTATTCTAACATCATGCTTGTATTAGGTTTTGATGGGTATTGTGAGACCATCTGATATGGAAATATTTTAAAGAAATGCTGTAATATATAACAATAATAATAATTAATATGTATTTACTTTTTTTGCATGAACACCAACAAATATAATGGATGGACCTGCAACAACTTGTCATTATCCAATTTCCAGTGTTGGCAGTAAACAAAAATCAATTTATATATTTACACTTTACTATTACACAAGGATAATGCACTATTTAGCAAAACAACAAAGAAACAGTGCCAACATTTCTATTTCACCCCCTCTGATTGCTTCTTATATGCCTGACATCAGTAATATCTATGCTTTTATACTAAATGCAGTATATGTACTAGAATGATCAACATGGATCATCTTCAATTATGATTGAAGTGTTTGTAGTAATATAACCCACTGCAGCCTCTCATAATTCACATCCCTTCTCTTTATTTCACTGAAAACTGGCATACTTCTCACAACATGCAAGTATGTGCAACTTTTAGTGCATCGTTGTCCCAAATATCATTAACTAGATCAAAAATGTTTATGTCCTATTTTTAAATTATGAACTAAACTCATAAGAAATTAAAATTTCTCAAATAAAATATTACATTTACTGTACCAAACACCACTTTCAATACACAATATTCACCATATTTTATTACACAATACTTTATTGGAGGACACAGCATAAAGTTGATAAAGTAGCATAAAGACAAATGAGATTCAAGATAAATAAAAATGGATCTTCAAAAATACATTAACATCACATTAATCCATTCACAGCTGCTAAAGCCACACAAAATGAGTGCCAGAGAATTATATTCAGTCACCTATGATACAGAAAACAGATTTTATATTGTGTTGGAAAAAAATAATTAATTATCACAGCTAAACTGGTTTCTTGCTCTTCCCTGTACGTCTCTATCGTGTTCATGTTCTTCTTCCTCATCTAAACAGTTTGTTCAGTTGTGCCCTACAGTATAACTGATGAACAGAAGATGTGATCACTGATGTGGTGTAGCTTTTTCTCAGAGGAAGAAGTCTCAACATCCCATCGTCAGGCGTTCTCCAGTCCTGCTCTGAAAGTAAAACAAACAATTCAAATGAAGTTGTTTAATGGACAGTCAGGTCATCTTGTGTTGTGTGTTATTTAAAGCAGTGATGGGCTACTCTGGCTCTCAGCGTCCACTGTCCTGTAGATTTAGCTCCAACCTCAAACCCTCCTGCCTATGTCTACAAGTAAACCTGAAGACTTTGGTTAAAATGTTCAGATGTGCTCAATTAGGGTTTGATGTAAACTCTCCACCACAAAAAGGAGAACGCAAAAGGGCCTGAGTTGCCTGTTCCTTATTTAAATTTACAAAGCAGTAGTCAGTACAGTATATTATACACATTGAAGTATTATATATATATATATATATATATATAAAATTGCAGCACATAAAGGTGAAACTCGAAAAATTTTAATATCGTGCAAAAGTTTTTTTTTTTTAGCAATTTTTTTTATCGTGCAAAACTTTATTTCAATAATTCAACTTAAAAGGTGAAACTAATATATTATACAGACTAATTACATGTAAAGTGAGATATTTCAAGCCTTTATTTGTTACAATTTGGATGATTATGGCTTACAGCTATGAAAACCCAAAATTAGAATATTGTGAAAAGGTTTTCATAGCTGTAAGCCATAATCATCAGAATTATAACAAATAAAGGCTTGAAATATCTCACTTTGCATGTCATGAATGAGTCTATATAATATATTAGTTTAACCTTTTAAGTTGAATTTTCTGAAATAAATGAACTTTTGCACGATATTCTAATTTTTCGAGTTTCACCTGTAATATAAGCTAAGTACTGAAAAAAAAAAACTGTTTTACCCATATCAACAGCAACCTGTTTTAAAAGATATTTTAGAAAGGCATGGTCTATTTGAGCCTTTGCCAGTGATGCTTGATTTCCTTCAAGACAACATACTCTTCTGTCACTTGTTTCAAGAGCTTCACTTGGTCAATAATCAAGTGATAACCTGTACAATGTAAAATTGTCAACATCAAATGATGTACTAGCCTACATATTACAGCATTGTTTCAATACAAGACATACCAATGGCCACGCGCATCTTTCTGTCTTTGGGCACCGGATGTTCCTTCCTCACCGAAACAAAGGATTCATTCGATTAGCTTGCGTTGATATAAGGACTGGTCTTCCTTCCCTGCTGTAAAACAAAAAAAGTCTCTACTTACTCTATGTGCAATTACTATTGTTCTTAAAACACAGAAATGAAGACAGTTATAAATAAGTTATTTTACCATACGATTCAGGAGAGAGCATTTGATGAGTAAATACTGATTGAAATATTGTAGGATCTTTATCTGGGAAGGGCTGATCACGGCAAGATTCACTGAGACTCACTAGTAGCTCTTGTGAGGGTCGGCTCTTAAAAGATCTGTTGAGTGTGATGTTGAAGAGATCTTAAAAAAAGGACTAAGTAATCCTGCAAGACAGAAAGGAAGGTAATTTTATTACATTACAAGCAAGTAGAAAGTTTATAAATAACAGTAGGATTTATTTCTGTATAGAGCGTTGCATAATTAAATGTTAAATGCATTTATGTAATAAGTTTACTGATATGTGGGCATGATTAAAAGTATGTCATTAATAGCAAGCAAAAATAACACGATTTACATGCAAACGGTACAGTTATCAGCGGTGTAACTGATCTGATCATGACAAAATAATCGAGTATCTGATGTCGTGTGACAAGTCAGATTAGCTTTTCCACTCTTGCAAACAAACAGAGGAAGGTCATGAGGTGTGGAGAGACATCATGTATCATTGGAACATCAACAGACAGGGTCCAATTTGTAATAATTTTAAATAATACAATGCAATTAATATAAACTTTCTGACAGTGTGTGGGGCATCTGCAACTGATTTGCAAATATCGCGATAAATGTGTACAGGAATTGAGGCAGTAGCCAATGACAGCACTAGGAGTAAAAGCTGCAGGATTATGTACGAGTATACAAATATGTATGTGCATCGAATTTGAATTTGAGAACTTGTTAAATCTTGTGAATTATTAAGACTTAGAGACTATGTTTGTACTGATTGGGCTATGGGTTTTGTAAGAAAAGGTTTAAGAAACAACAAATGCTTGATAAAATGTTTGATTTAGGGTTAAAACCAACACATACATACCATTGTGAATATTTGCCTTTGTAGCTTTTCGTCTCCCGTTTACTTCTCCTCAAACAATAATGAGCTGACTGAGTCCGAAAGGCCCTTTTGGTCTTTTCAGCTGAAAAAAAGAGAAAATAAAATATCATTATGTATAATATATAGGATTATTTAAAGGAAAAATTACAGATTTACCTTACAATTTTTGGATTTTAAATTATTAGGCATTAAAAGCATGGTAAGTGTTGTAGTTACTATGCATTTACAACAAATATTACTATAAAACTACCAATACTGAGGTAAAAGCATGGTAAGTTTTGTGGTTACTGTGCATTTACAACAAATGACACATTAAAACTGCAAATACTGTGGTAAAAGCATGGTAAGTGTTGTGCTTACTGCGCTTCTACTACAAATACCACTTTGGAACTTATATCTACTTTGAACCTGATATGAATATATTATATTTCATAACTGATTGAAGGTCTAGGCCTAAATTATACCACGTCACGTGACAGACAGTGTTTAATCACGTTAGTTTAGTAATGTGTTTTGAATTAGAAACCAATGTAACGCAAAGCCTCCGTGGAGATGACAGATATAATGCAGTGACTGAACATTAGAGAGCTAATCTGATTAATATCGACAAACAGAAAAGACATTATAGCAAACATTATTTGGACAGCGTATTTACGACTACTTACCAACATCTGGCACACGTGACCTGATGCCAAACATCGCGATGTGTTCGGAATGAGACTTCTTCAACGCTATTTCCTACTGATACAATTCGCGTCTGTTATTGCCGCCACAGGTTTCCCATTGAAAGCAATGGAGTTCCTAATGCGCCACAGAGTGACGCCAAGGGGCGCCTTCGGCGTCTGCTATGTGACGCCTCGGGCGCTTGACCATGCTTCAGTTTTTGACGCCTTGGGAGTGAGAATGTAGACTTGTTAGAGAACAATACATTGCTAATTATTTCAGTTAATTTAGTTTTGATTTAGCCCATCCCTTAATAAAGGATAATGTAGGCTATATAACTTTTTCATGTGTACATGCATTTTATTTGGCATCGGTAGCACACACCGTGGTTATCTTCCCAAATTCTAGTTCTACTTCACTGGATCAATAACTATAAAGTGTACTTGACATCCATAAAAAAAGTTACAAGACCACAATGGTTTTGAAATATTTTTCTTTTATTATTTTGCTGTTATCCCTTGTCAGCTTGGAGCTTTGGAGAGAAAAAGTTATGATGATTAATACATTGTGTTACAGTCATGGTTACAGTATGAACTGAAGTCATTTACTTTTCTTTCTAGTTTCTGGATTTCCAGTTCTAGTTTCCTCAGTGTCTTGCGTTTAATTTGCATCTCAAGGTCCATCTCCTGCAGCTTTCTTTTGTTCACATCAATCTTGACTTCTGTCAGCTCGATCTGTCTCTTAAGATGCGTTGTGTAGAGATATCTGACAGTTTGTGAATTCTGTGAACACCTTTTAGTTAGCATAGCAGAATTTTTGCATAATGTAAATTTACTTTAGGCAATACTCACTATGTTACCAGGCTGCTTATCAGGCTGCCCAATGTCAGGATCCTGTAACAAATGATATTTTCTATTAGTACCACTTTCCTGACTTCTTATCTTATGAACTTAAAGAAATGTGACTATTTCCACAAAATTGACATGATACTGTACCTCGAGCCTTCTGGAGTCCAGCGACACGGTCTCATCATCGGCAGAAGTGCACTCCACTGCTGTAGATGTGGCTTCCCTCTGCCATATTCAATACTTGTATTGATATTTTTGACAGGACATGCAAAGCCTATGATTTAATAAAGAGTACTCACCGGCGAATCATAGTCTGGTGGCTCCAAAAGTGTAAGGGTGTTACCAGCCACTGCAAGGTAAGGCAAAGTCACACAGTCCACATAACAAAATATGGATTTCAATATTTTCCATGTGCAGTAGTATGGCAATAATGTACTTTGTATGAAGAGGCCAGAATCCCTTGCTGGGCCAGAGTCAGTGGCTGTCCCTCCCTGGATCCCTTCAATCACTGGCTTCCCTTTATTTAAGTCCAGGGCCAGCTCCTCTGCTGGGGTGAAGTCTTGGGTTGGAGGGCCATCCCCCCGTACCAGATATATGACTTTTTTTTATTTATTGCTAAAATCAGCACAGACAATAAATTGTCAGCAAACATGTCACCTATGTTCTCCGCAAACAAGTCACTTACCAGCCTGGAACATATTCTTGTATTTAATCTTGACTTGCTGCCAAGTCCTTTTTTGGCCAGACATGTTTGTTCTTTAAGAGGAATAGATAGATACAAATGATAAAATAGATTAGATGGATAAAAATAGAGCAAATTATCTGATTATAGATTACATCAAATCAATTAGAAACAAAACCTACATACAAATAGATAAGAGTAAAAAGATTAAACAGATTATAGACATACAATAAACTAAATAGATCAAATAGATGCACATAGTGGGTAGTGTTTGCAATTATTCTTCATGTTAAATGCATGTCCACTGGTCACATTTAAGGCAAAGTATACAATTATTTTTGAAAATGACAAGTAACTCCTTGAATTGTAATTATGAGGGTTTCAGTGGAGCACTTGTTATTTGGACTACTTATGCATTCAATCGGTCCGCTATTGTTTGCCAGGCATTCTCTCTTTGTTTTATCACAGCAGCTGTATTGCCTTTTTTACATATTATATGTTTAACTTCTTCATAAGAAGCTGTTGCTCATTAGGCGAAAAGTATGCCGCACGGGTTTTGTCCATTTTTGCATCGATTTCTGATTGATGATTCTGTGCATGATTCTGTGATCGATTTCGTGATCTTTTTAAGAATGCTGTGAACGTGCATTTATCCAAAATATATACACCTGGCTTGACATATCCGCACGTTCTCATCCTGGCTCAGCAAACGTGCAACGGATTAAGCCAGGACGCACTGATTAAACTAGGTCAAGCCGCGACTGTTCTGTTATCCTGGCTTTCTTAATTCTACTTTTGTGCAATACCCCTCTGGGGGCTGTTCCATAAACCAAGATTAGAGTATAAGCCAGGCTTATTTCGGTTAGTCAGGCTTATTTTTGGTAGATTCGGTTTCATAAATCAAACTTAAAAAAGTTCAAACTCAGTTACCCTGGTCCAGGGCAGGCTAACTGTCAGGCTAAGCCTCAGTTTTTACGCAGATCCTCAACACTGACCGACAAGAACACAATGATATTACCACTGACAGTCTCTAATACCATTATTGGACTTTATAAATACACAGTATACAGAAAATCAACTTAAATAAGGCTACAATATAGACAATATAGACACATATATAAGACATTTTAAAGTTGTCCGTTTAGGACATGTCATTTTTGTAATAAAGACATTTTAATTAAGGAGTGCCTCGGTTATCAGAGAATTCTTTCTCTACATTGTCTCTTATATATATATATATATATATATATATATATATATATATATATATTTTATGTACTTTATTATGTCTTTCAATTCAAACACATTTAACACAATTATACAAATGGACAGTTCCTTTAAAGACATCATATTTTCCCCCAATAAATATTCCTTATTTTTCCTTCTACTTTTTTTTCTTTTGTGATAATACCAACACATACATATAAATAAAACAATAAATAAATATTAATAAAAATATAACATTCACATATATCAAAATCTTATAATGAATGACACATAATTCCTAATAGTTATTCAAGTAATATTATTTAAATATCAAATATTCAATATTAAATAAGTAAATAAATAAAATAACAAATAACTATAAATAAAAGGGAAGGTTACATAAAAATGTAGTTAATGTAGGCCAATATATATTCCTTTATTTTATGGAATATTCTTTGATTTTAGAGTTGCACATATCTTTTCAAAATGTATACATTTGTTCTTAATTTAATGTTATCCTCTCCATAATGTACTTTAGAAACTAAATCTAACCACTCATTTAAAACTGGGGATTCTTGCTTTCTCAAAAAAATTATTGCATAAAAAGCTTTAATTCTCAGCATTCTAAATAAGTATATATCATCTTTATAAAGTAGCATAGGTCCTATACCCAAAACTATATTTTGTATCTTTATATATTTAGTTTCTTAAAAAAAATCTTCCCTGAATTAGGCTACTTCTGTTCAATTTCTTTTTTTTATTTGAAGTATAAAATATATGAGTGTAATTAGCTAGAAGTTCACTGCAACTTATCCAACATCCTAAAGAGAAATTATTATAATTAGAAGATATTGCTCAAAAATCGCTAAAAATGGCCTTCAACTGTCTCAACTGAGTTCCAATGAGATGGCTCTGTCCACTTCTTATACTGTCTATGGTCTACTCTAATGCGCTTCCTAATACAGGAAAATCTTAAGTGTACACGTGTAGCCTATGTTAGTAGGCTAACTAAAGCTGGTTGCTGTTTTGACAGCGGAGATCATATTTTATCACATTATTTTTTTATGCTTTTAATGTTAATTTGCGTTTCAAATCTGGGCAATAGTAAGCTTAATAATAAAATATGATAACTAGACCATATAAGGTAGCATGAATCTGCAAACACTGCAGAATAACACTAAGCACGTTTTCTGGCTCCAGATGATCACAGCTGAGGGAGGTGCAGTGCGACACCTGCTGGTCATTTTCTGTCAATCCTTTTGGTGTGCTTACTGTTAGTTCGATTCCATCGATCTTTATAATATTGAGAACACTTTACTGTCCACAGCATTTACTAAAATAAGCCTTAACCTGTGATGCTAAATAACAGAAATACCTTTATTTAATTCATCACAAACATGCTCCAAACTGATCATACAGTTGAATCGCCACCTCTTAAAAACTATTAATCTCTTAATCATGAAGGGGGATTTATTGCATTATTTAATTAGTTTTTACAAATAATTTGTTATCGAAGTGTATATTTTTGTGGACACATTGCATCGTCTTAAGGCAAAGAGGGAGAGCCACAGCAGTAATGGAAATTCTTTGGTAGAACCTTCATTTTGAAAAGTAGCCTGAAACACAGACATAACTGATGGAGAACACTATCCAATCAGAAGCGAGGGGTTGATGAAGTCCCACCCACCAATGAAAGGAAATATTGAGTAATAAATTTGTTTTGTCAGTAATAATGGAAAACAAGACATTGCGCTGAATTTCGTTTTTTTGTTTTGATTAAAAAAACGAAAAAACGAAAAATCAAACTGAATGTTGTTTTTTCGTTTCAGGTCAAAATTCAAAAAACGGAAAACGGCCTGTTTCTGTTTTTTTTTCCTTTGTTAATTATACCAAAAAACAAACGGTTAAAAAGTACCTTGGTCTTTTTTGGTTTAGTGAGTCTCCTAAATAATTTCTATATAATTCCTTTTTTAGGGGAAACGTTCTCAATCTCTTCTTTTCTGCATCTCCTCTGTGTGCTAATCTAGTTTTTACTATAAATGTTGAGTTTTATGATGTTTATTGGTCCGTGTACGTTTTGATAGTTTGTTTTCCAATTTGAAACGAAATAAGCAGAAACGAGAAAACGGGCCTTTATTCGTTTTTTCGTTTTTTTAAAAAAACGAAAAAATGAGATTTCGGCTTGATTTTTCGTTTTTTAGTTCACAGGCAAAAAACGAATAAATGACTTCAAAATTCGTTTTGCACATGTGGGCGGTCATGAGACGCCCCTTTCAGCCGATTGGTCAAGGAAATCTGATCCTGTGACGTCATCAGTAATTCCCCAAGTCTTTTCAACAAAATAATAGTCCTATGGCTCTGCGTACCGCTTCTTAAACTGTACAGGGCTGTGCAACTTAACGCGTTTCACAGAAATATTTATTTCAGAAATATTAAATATTAATCTGCACCCAGCCGGTTTTATTTAGCTGTGCAGAGTTAAATCTGTGTAGTGCTGCACTAGACCGCGCAGTGCGGGTGAAGCACAGACCAATGTTCTGTCAAGTGTAATTACCTTTTTTACAGTCTATGGTAAATACGCAGCAGTCATAACTCTTCTTTTAGACAATACGCTATGTTTTGGACAAAGGTTGGTCATTGCAAATACTGTAATGCAAAACTGCTGATGGTGGTGGTGGGTACCGATGCTGGTAAATTAACTAATCATAACCGCGAGAGTGAGACAGCGAGATGATTGACAGGACGATAGCGGAGGAAAAAACTCAAGATAACCTAACATGTGTTAGTAAAAAATTATTTATTTCTTTAATATATAAGTGAGTTTGTATCTGAAAACAACAACAACGAAACAATCAAATAACAGCGTGAACCACAAACTGAGGGTTCATTTTAAAGGGACATTTCCAAATAGCCTATCTCTTATTTATTTTGTTATAATGTTGTTGTTTTATCAATTCCGTCTTAATCGTTTTGTTAATAAAAGTTTAATAGACCCACAACGCTGGAGTTTTTTGTAGCTTACTATTTTATTGTAGGCTAGGCTATATATACCGAGGCACTTCATAAACCCAATTAGAAAGCTAAACAGTTCTAAGCATGAACTCTAACAAGATCAATTAAGATTTTCATTTGGGTTTATGAAGTGCCTCGGTAAATATACATAGGCTACACATTACTTTATTTATGGGTATAGAGTTCATGGTAGCCTACTAATTGCAAAAGCTCCTGTGGTTTTGATGCAATACATTTTATTGACGCATGCATGTTTCTCATTTTTATTTTTTGATTATACAGCCATGATTATGATGGGCTGACAGTAATGCCACCAAATTTAAAGAAACTGAGACCAATGCAACTGAGTTAATGTATCGTATTTTCATGATATAATTATGTAATTGGCTTATGGCTGACTTGGCGCCACCTACTGGCGGTCTTTCATATTGAAAGTATTGTTACATGTAACTTCATATTTTTCACTGTGGCATTTAATAGTCTCTTAGTATGCAATTGAAATTGATATGTAAATGCACTACTGTGCCACATTTGAGCTGCATAAAACTGTGTAAATACATCTAAATTCCATGTCAGATACAGATTTCATCAGACAGCCTATATATTAGGCTACTGCAATTTGTGTTGATTAAATATTAAGAAAGTGATGACATTTACAGGTTTTAAAAAACAATTCTACATTTGCTTACAACATTTTTCTTACAAAACCCCAATTTCGCTGGACTATGTCTATTACAGTATACAACATAGACACAAGGGTGCTAATAGAGTGATACAACACTCTTTAAGAAACGTTTATTTTCATCACACTTTAAAGTGATTTAGAGGAAAATAAATTAAAAAGTTCAAATTCCAAAGATTTAAACTCTGTATGCAACACAGCATACTGTACATTAGTTGGTACCGCGGGAAGTAGGGGTGCTGAGGGTGACCCCTGGCGTAGAGTCCAGGGAAAACATATGCTGCCAATAAAGCACATAAAAGCTGTCACAAAGAACCGGCAAAAGAAATGATTATTAATATGTCAAATACAGCAAGAAGACATTTTAATTGTGTATTAATAAGCAAGTGTTTTTTTGTGTCAGTGTCGGCTGCAAAGATGAAGTTGAGGATGCTGCACAGCAAAATCACCAGTGTTAAATTAACACTGCTCAGTGTTTATATGAGTCCACACTCAGGAAGTGTTAAATGAACACTGAAGCAGTGCTAAAGGTAATGAGATAATTAAGTGATTAATTGAGTGATAATTGAGCATTATCGAAGACACCTGATGTTAACAAGCAGAATCACTGAAGGAGAAAATCGTAATTGGTATGTTACCATTATGGAGATCAGTGTTTGCTTTAGTTGGGCTCTTGACCCTTAAGTCTTTAACTTTAGTTCTTTGTTTGACTGCTGTACCTGAGTTATAGCAGCCAGATGAACAAAGAGAAAAGGTGTTTTGATGGTGTTGGTTGTGTTTTAACATTATCATCATCGCACAATCATTTGACCTGAATAGAGCCCAATTTCTGAGTTACATTTACTTTATTGGTTATAGCATCACTGTCCTTGAAAATCATAATATTTGCAACTTTTACAATGTAATCCAATTAATTTCTTAAAACTTAATCACATACAAATATGTTTTTTTCTTTTTAAAACAGACATCAAGAATCAGCCTGTGACTCTCAACAATGGTGACAATTAAAAAGCATTTTGCAGTGTATTCTGGATGCCACCAATCAAATCTCATTCATGGCTCCCATCATGCATTGCTGCATGAATAAATAATGAGCTTATGTTCAGAGGTCATCTGTTTGTCACCATTGTTGAGATTCATACGCTAATTCTTGATGTCTGTATGTGCCTAGCTGAAATACTTTTTAAGTTTTTTTTTTTTTTTTTAATGACTTGATCATTTGGATTTAATGAAAAGGCTAAAAAAAATGCATACTCTACAATGACAGTGCTGCTATAATCCATAAGGTAAACTTAACTCTGAAATTATGCTCTCAATGAGTTCAGTGATTCAGGCCAACTATTGATTATGTTAAAACACAACCAACACCATCATATCACCTTTTCTCTTTGTTCATCAGGCAGGTATAACTCAGGTATAGCAGCCAAACAAAGAACTAAAGTTAATGATGTAAGGGTCAAGAGCCCAACTAAAGCAAACACTGATCTCCATAATGGTAACATACCAATTACGATTTTCTCCTTCAGTGATTCTGCTTGTTAACATCAGGTGTCGTCGATAATGCTCAATTATCACTCAATTAATTACTTAATTATCTCATTAACTTTAGCACTGCTTCAGTGTTCATTGAACACTCTCTGAGTGTGGACTCATATAAACACTGAGCAGTGTTAATTTAACACTGGTGATTTTGCTGTGTGACTCGCGATCTTCACAGTAGTTAAAGCGCCAGAGAGAAATGCACATTTTATACTACATAAGCAGAGAGTCTGTTTTCTTTCGTTTTGAATTGTCCTGTTTAAAAGTAGACATTTCAATATAGATATATTTCTCAGGTCTGTGAGACAAGTACGCTACCTTATACGCTGAGTTTCGGTTCATTTATGAGACGAGCTGCAGTTCACGCGCTGGTGCCTCCTGGTCGTGATTATCTATTGTCTGCTATATTTACTTCTTATTTATTAAATCCAGGTAATTGGTTGATGAAACATTGATTAAAATTAAGATACAATTAATACAAAACGAAATTCACTTTAAAGAAAGGCTCTGTGCTTTCTGTTTGAGGTCTGTTTGTGAACGTTTTAAAGTCGCTTTCAGAGCGGTCGCGTCCGTAACGGAGAACTGTCACGTCCGTAACATTGTTTTTTCCTCATAAATGCGAACACGAAAAATTAAATAAAATGAATATTTTATGTTCTGTGGAGAGCCAGCCCTTCTTCATCCGGTGGGTAGTATTGCGCATTGTAAATCACAGAATTACTAAAACATATTTTGCCACCTAAAAGTTAAAGATTTTTTGTGTCACGTCCCACATGTGTATTTCACTCATATTAAATATAAAACGGATGTGTATTTCCCTCATATTAAATATAAAACCCATGTACTGATATTTTTCTAATGTATGGACTCCTTTATTAAGGAGTAATAAAGTAATAAACATTTTTTGTTTTGTTTTATTTGTAGGCTACTACAAAGAGTGTATATATTTTTTATTTATTTTTGGTGCTTAACAAGCATAATTTAAATTTGCCCAGTTGTGGTCTGTTGAGGGGCAATAGATATCAAATGTCTCAAAACATCTATTGTGTTATTTGTATCGATCCACTATATAAACATAATATCTACATGGCATTTGATTGGAGGCTAGTCTCACTTTGTCCCACGGCAACATTAAAATAGTTTAGATTTGTGTACATTGTTTCTGTTAATAATGTATTGAATTAATTTCATTATAATATTCAGGTTTATCGTTAATAATTGAACATGCACATGTATTTTAAGTTCCGTTAAAGAGGGGTGGAGGTGGGGTTACATTTGAGCATTTAAAAATTTACTTGAAAGTAACGCAATAGTTACTTTCTGAATTAACTTGTTACTTTTATAATTTGTAACTGAGTAACTAATTTAGTTACTTTTTGGAAGTAGTGACTAGTAACTGTAAGTAATTACTTTTTTAAAGTAACTTGCCCAACACTGATCATAACAAATAAATAAAAGATATTTGGAAATGTCCCTCTAAAATGAACGCACAGCTCAGTTAGTGGTCCACACTGTTATTTGATTGTTTCTTTGTTGTTGTTGTTTTCAAATACAAACTCACTTATATTAAACAAATAAATATTTTTTTACTAACACATGTTAGGCTATCTTGAGTTTTTTCCTCCGCTATCGTCCTGTCAATCATCTCGCTGTCTCACTCTCACGGCTATGATTAGTTAAATTTTAATTTACTATCATCGGTAGGTAGCCTACCCACCACCACCATCAGCAGTTTTGCATTACAGTATTTGCAATGACCAACCCTTGTCCAAAACTGAGCGTATTGTCAAGAAGAGTTATTATGACTGCTGCGTATTTACACTTGACAGAACATTGGTCTGTGCTTCACCCGCACTGCGCGGTCTAGTGCAGCACTACACAGATTTAACTCTGCACAGCTAAATAAAACCGTCTGGGTGCAGATTAATATTTAATATTTCTGAAATAAATATTCCTGTAAAACGCGTTAACTTGCACAGCCCTGTACAGTTTAAGAAGCGGTACGCAGAGCCATAGGACTATTATTTTGTTGAAAATACCTGGGGAATTACTGATGACGTCACATGCTCAGATTTGCTTGACCAATCGGCTGAAAGGGGCGTCTCATGACCGCCCACATGTGCAAAACGAATTTTGAAGTCATTTATTCGTTTTTTGCCTGTGAACTAAAAAACGAAAAATCAAGCCGAAATCTCGTTTTTTTGAAAAAACTAAAAAACGAATAAAGGCCCGTTTTCTCGTTTCTGCTTATTTCGTTTCAAATTGGAAAACAAACTATCAAAACGTACACGGACCTTTATTTCTCATTTAGGGCTATAATTTGCTTTAGACAAAAATGTCTACTAAATGAATAAATCTAAATGCAATGAATAATATTAAATCGACATTAAATACTATTGAAGATATTTGCAAATATAAAAAATGCATTTTTGCTAACTCATTGATGTATTTATTTCAATTTTACTATGAAATTCTATGATTTTTTTCTTTGTTCATAGTTAATTGTCAGCAAAAAAACAACAATTTTTACAAGAAACGGAAGTACAAATGTGGGCGGGGCTTGATTTTGTCCATGGGGAATTGATTGAATGGTTGTGGTTTGCTATTGGTGGATCCCGCCTTCGTCATCAGAGAAGTCGCTGTAATTCTGATTCAAGATTACGAGGCACATGAAATTAGTAAAATAATGATGTGAAAGCATAAATCATTTATATTAAACATTGCAAATATTCCATAAAAAAACAAGAATTGTCAAATTTGATTTCATACTAGTCTAGTGTTATTTGCAGCATCATCCGCCAGAGGGTACCGAACACCAAACACCCAAACGTTTGAATGAAAGAGAGTGAAACAGATTTTCATATTTATATCAATATATCCTAACCAATTGAATTGCCTTAAATAATGATTATTCGCCTGAAGAGCATCTTACACTGTATACCGTAAGCTTTTCTTAAGAACTATCACTAAAATATTGAGAATAGAATGACCAAAGTCATCAACAGTGTGTACTATTTTTTTATTTTTTTTTTATTTTAGTAATTATTCTCACTCGTTTCTGTGAAGGACCTAATTAGAAAACCTATTGAATACTCTGCATGTCTTGTTATAGATAATTTTGCATTTTTAAATTATACAGTAACTGTATTTTTAAAATAAATACATTTACTTGCACCCAATTGATACATTTGAAGAGAAAGTATTTGTAATACTGTAACAAAACTTTGTAATGTATTTGTGCCCATCTCTAATTACAAACCATTTCATTTTCAGACCAACTGGACCTGCTCAAATGATGCTCAAGCTTTTCTTAAAAATAACGTCACTTATTTGACTCACACTTTTACTTATTTTTTAACCAGTTGGTCTCAAACTCATTTTGTAGTTCATTATATTAACATGTTCCAAAATATGACAACCACGCTCTCAGAAAAAAAGGCACAAAAGCTGTCAAAAAGCACTAATATGTACCTTTAAGAGGTAAATAGGGTAAAAATGTGTAACTTTTGAAAGGATTCTGCCCCAGTGTACCTTTTTTTCCTGAGAGGACATAATATATCGTTTCATATTTTACTTTTTTGATTGAAAAACAAATGCTAAGACATTTATAAATGAGTCATTGTATGAACATTATCTAAATATTTACATTTCACCTGAATCAAATCAAAATAATGCCTCACTGTGGTGGTCAACGCCAAGAACAAGCAGTGAACCGATAAGAAAATTTATTTTGTACAAATAGAAGTAGAAGTGGAAGTAGAACGTTTTTTATTGTCATTGCCCAAGAAATGAACAATGAAAATTTAGCAGCAATTCATCTAGTACACATAAATATATCTTTAAAAGGCAAAGCAAGAATGTACTTCATAAAAATAAAATAAAAAATAAAGATAATAACACACAAGACAAAAATAGAACATTTTGCACACTGAAATGTAAACATTTTCCACATGGACCATATTGTGAAAGTGTGTGTGTGTGTGTGTGTGTTTATGCGCATGGATGTGTGTACGGGTGGGAAACAGTTAGTGACCATGTGTGTTCAGTATGGTGATGGCTTGTGGAAAGAAGCTATTCCTGAGTCTATTTGTTCTGGTCCTGATTGACCTGTAGCGCCTGCCAGAGGGCAACAGCTCAAACAGGGGGTAGGCTGGATGGAAATAGTCTTTGGTGATGGCCTTTGCTCTATTGAGGCAGAGGGATGAGTAGATGTCCTTTAGGGAGGGAAGGGTGCAGCCGATGATTCTCTGTGCGGTATTTATCACTCTCTGGAGCTTCTTCCGTTCTGCCTCTGTGCAGTGAGAAAACCATACCGTAATGCAGTACGTTAGAATGCTCTCGACGGTGGAGAGGTAAAAAGTCACTAGCAGCTCCTTTCCAACGTTGTTCCTCCTGAGGACTCTCAGGAAGTGCAGACGTTGCTGTGCTTTTTTAAAGACAGTAATGGTGTTTATTTTCCAGGAGAGATCGGCGGAGATTATAGTGCCCAAAAAGGTGAAAGCGTGGACCCTCTCCACGCAGTCTCCATTGAGGAAAAGAGGTCTCAGGTCTGCCCGGTGCTTCCTGAAGTCCAGGATAATTTCTTTGGTTTTTGTGGTGTTTATAGTCAGGTTGTTTTCCAGGCACCACTTGGACAATTCCAAAACCTCGTCCCTGTAGGCTGACTCGTCACCCTCCGAGATCAACCCCACCACCGTTGTGTCATCCGCAAACTTCAGTATGGTATTACTGTTGTGGATGTGTCTGCAATCGGCAGTGTAAAGGATGTATACAGGGGCAGATATAATAACAAAGACATCTTCAAACAAAGTCCATTAAAAAAGATGGAAGTTAACTAAAACTAACAAAATTAAACAGGCCTAAAAATAAATAAATCTCCCCTAACAAAGTAACAACAAAACAATAACACTAAGATCAGCAACTCAAATATTACTGCAGCTGGACCACACTGCTATAAATACCCATTAAGCCTCTACCAAACCAATAATAGAGGTAAATATCAAATAAACCACAACCAATAATACTATTTACAACACAATATACATTTTTTCCTAACTAACATAATACAATCAACTACTTAAAGCTCAGTATAACAAACCACAAACAAACGAAAAGAAAAGATAAACTGAACGAAATAAATTAAAGGATCCCCCTCTGAATCGGATCATGATGGTACAGTTCAATTTCCTCTGGAACAGTATATATTGGGAAACTGAAGCACCGTCTCTCCCTTTGTCTGCGGCCGTCACCCATGGACCAGGGTAATCTAAGGCTCAGGTAAAGTTAAACAGCGAAGAGAGATATAAGAAGTGTGCACCCTTCTGTACATTCAAGATTTTAATAAACTGTTAACACATTAACTTGTCCTGTGTTTTTCTTATAAGTGGATTTAAATAAAGTAACAACTCATAATAAAGGGATTTAATTAAAGTAACCATATCAAGTTAAACTTAACAATAACCAACCTAAACCATGGTAGAGGCCAAAATATGTGAGTTGGGCTATGCACCCGTCACACTCACCAACTATGAACATCCGTATGACAAATAAAAATGTCTACACAAAGATGTGCACAAATTAGCATCATAGTGCTTGAATGAATGTGCTCTTGACTTTCTGGTTAAACACAATAGTGTTTAAAATGAAAACAAAGATAAAAGAAGCATTTCAGCAGATTACTATTTCCTGTTCCTCAGAAACATTTAAACATATTAGAAGTAAATAAACATGACTGTATGACAACCGGCGAGAGGGAAAAAGGCAACATCATTGTGTTGGATGTGTGTGTGTGTGTCAGAGAAACACTCCTATTCTGTTAGAGGGGGATGAAGGGGGAGATATGATCGTTCTCTAATTATTGTGACAGATCTGTAATCAGAACAGTTCAGACTCCAGGATATTTTGTTACAGCCTCAGCCTCACAGTAACAACATTCAGTCAGACTCTATCTACACAAAACCTGACGACACTCATCAAATCTCTCTGGATGTTCAGTAAAAGGCTATTCTTCAAACACGTGTGTCATATTTCTGTTCTCCTCAGACAGAATGAGATGAGTGTCTGCTGTGTTTGGATCCAGTGTGAAATGATCTAAGGACAAGAAGATAAAACAAAACAACATTAACCGTGTGTGTGTGTGTGTGTGTGTGTGTGTGTGTGTGTGTGTTTGTGTGTGTGTGTGAACATACCTGTTATATGAGGACATTAATTAGAATAAATATATTATAAATGTTTAATTATTAATATATAAAGACCTACCAGATTTATGTGGTTAATTAACAATTAACAAATATCATGAGCAAGAGTGAAAAAACAGCGAGGATCACAACTGTCTAATGCTTGTTTATAAGAAATAGTGTAGACAGGTGAAAGAATCATGTGTGAAAGCCCTCAAACGTGTGTTAGCTTGTCAAATGATCCCTTGATGGTGAAGACAATGAAGCTGCAGAAGATCCCGTGTCAAAACATGGAAGCACCTCAATTGCATGGGAGTATTTTGAATAACATTTCACTCCACTGTACACTTGAAGATAAGACTGAAATACAAATACAGGACAAAATGAATCTTACTGCTAAGTATCCAGTTTGTTCAGTGTGCAGTTTGGATCATTCCGTAGATCAGAGAGCAGCTTGACTCCTGATTCTGTCAGTGAATTGACACTCAGATCCAGCTCTCTCAGGTGTGAGGGGTTTGAACACAGAGCTGAAGCCAGATAACCACAGCCTTCATCTGTCACATCACAGTTGGATAAACTACAAACACACACAGAAACATTGACAATATCTGAGATATTAGAACTCTCAACAAAATCTTGTTAAATCTTTTGAATAATTACACATCCATTAAATATAAACTGATAAGAGTTGAATATCTCTCATTTCATAAACGTAATTTTGCCTGAAAGGATAATATGGTTCTGATCACCAGTTGATCTATACAACCATCTACCAGATACTGAGGATTATAAGAAAAAACATTTGTATATCTTAAAGGAAACAGCCGTGTTCACGTAAGTTTGGGTTTTAGATTCTGAGTAAACGAAATGCTGTTGACACTTAACACATTGTTTTCTGCACAACATAATTATTCTTTCCTCTTAGAGAGAGTGGCTCTTATACATATACAAAATTCACGCATTAAAGAATCTACTAAAGATTAAATGTATTGTCATAATTTATAATGCTTCATTATACTGAATGAATGAATCTCAAACCTCAGTATCTCCAGCTCACAGTCTGGGCTCTTCAGTCCATCAGAGAGCAGCTTCACTCCTGAATCCTGCAACTCATTGTCACTCATGTCCAGTTCTATCAGATGGGAGTTTGATGATTGTAGAACTAATGCCACAATTTCACAGCACTGATCAGTGAGACGACACGTTGATAATCTGAACAGAATAATAAAAAACTAAACAATTACACATCCATTAACAGTAATGTAAAATAACGAAGTACAGATATTTTGTTTCTGTATTTAACCATACTCCAAATGCTCCAAAAGTGTGACAAAACAGCGATTTTATTGTGCAGCTGCAACACGAGAGAAGTGAGAGACAGGCCTCCAGAGCAGCGATGATGAACCTGTTTGTGTCGGCTGCTCTAACCAGTGATAAATACAACGAGAACGGTTTGACCCATTTAAATTCAACACTCCTTTGATACAGGAACCGTACAGGCAGTTTCTAACACTAGAAATACTGTAGAAATTACAAATGTAATATTTTTCTATAGAAATCATTGGCTGCGTAACACAAGACCTAACGAGACCTGGTGTGTGATCCAAGATGGAGACTTCCGGCTGCCTGCGAACGAGAATCAAACACTCTCACTCTCACACTCTCTCAAGCATAGCTTACGTCGACTGTGTTTACGTGAATGCACAAAGGCAGGCATTTTGACATATTTCTGAGTGTCTTTTACCGTTTAGGTGCGCAACCAAAGACAAAGGCTACTACACTTGTCCATGTTCTATATATGCAATGTTGCAAAGATATGTCATAATGTAATATAATAATTTAATGAAATAAAACAGTTAAATATATACAATATTTGATTTGCTCAATTTGTTATGATGTACTACTGTCAGATTATCTAATAACAAAGAGATGGCAGTTTTATTTGTTTATCTAAAAAACGTACAACAAGATTTGACAAGCCATCTCTCATGCGCTGACATAATGAGGAGAAAACATCTCTATTGCAATACATGCTTCATTGACTTCATCATCTTGCTTTCAGTGATATTGTAGGGCCAAAAATTTTGTATGCACCTTATTAATAAAAAAATATATGTACAGGCAAATAGATGAACCCAGAATATGAACGCAACATGCAACGTTTCATATAAATGTTCCCACAGGAAACCATTATAAGGAAAAAACATCTGGGTTCATCTGCTTGCCTGAATGTAATATGCATCATCAATATGGTGTATACTGAATTTTATTTATTAAAAATCACTGCCTTTGTGCATTACGGCACGTTAAAGGGGCTATGTGTAGTTTTTAGCGGCCTCTAGCGGTGATGTTTCAGATTGCAACCAATTTTTACAAGAGCGCTCGTGCGCGTGCTCGAACTCAAGAGCGAGCACTCATGGTACCGGCCACACTGAGACTTTCAACACACCGGAGAAAGCATCACAATAGGGATAAAAGCCAACTCCGGGTCTGTTTTTATACCTAAATATATACCTATACCTAAAACAAAGTGCAGGTCTCTCCATAATTCAAATGCTCTGCCGATGTTGATCCTTGTTTTCATCCGAAGTTGATCCGATTCACGTTTGGCCTGATGAGCTTCAACAGATAAAATTTTTTTTTATATATATTTATGTGGAGTTTGTGTTGGAGTCTGTGTTGTGCTGGAGGCAGGTCGTTTTTTGGTGTCATCAGAGTCCATGTAGTTAGCTGCAGTGCCGTCGCATAGACTGTATATAAAAAGGAGAGAGGCTCGGGAGCGCACATGCACGTCACATCCGATGGATTTCGCGGTAAATCCGACTCGGAGCCTTCACATAGAAATAGGAATACTGCCCTTCAGAGGTAATAGCAAAACCCGACAAGTGGATCATTGTAATGTGTGATTACAACCCCTTCACACACAGGCAATAAAAAAAGGATTCATTTTAGAAGAAAAGCTACATGTAGCACCTTTAAGCATTTTCATTTTAAATGTTTTATAATGTCCCACTGTTTTTAGTGATTGAGCTGGGTGTTGTATAAGGATTAAATGAATCTCAAACCTCAGTATCTTCAGCTGACAGGTTGGGCTCTTCAGTCCATCAGAGAGCAGCTTCACTCCTGAATCCCGCAGGTCACTCTCCCTCATGTCCAGCTCTATCAGATAGTTTTTTGTCTGCAGGGCCAAAGCCACAGATTCACAGCAGTAGTTTCCCCATGAAGAGAGTCTGTAAAAACAGGATATTTTTCCAAGACATACTATGTGTTTATCTTGTAGGAACAGTGTTTGTACTGACAGTTATAGGTTATGTCCTGTGCTCTGTGAACATTTTCTAAACTCTGTGAGCTTTCTAGAAATATAAATGGCATGTATGCTGGAACTGATGTGACAGTCAAGTGAAAATAAATTTCAAATGTATGTCTATAAAGTCAGTGTTTAGTAAATCCATTTTAGTAAATACAGATTTTACTCTCCAAAATCAGTAAGAAAAAAAAAAAAAAAAAAACATACTTCACACTGCATCTCAGCTCAATTTTTTTCTGAGTTAAGAACTTTGATTAAACAGCTGTCAACAAGTTACTTACATGGCTTTTCTGCAGCATCTCACAGCTGGGAGAATATTAGTTTCGCTTCCCAGTCTATGATTGTACATACTCAGGTCAAACTCATCCAGCACCTCCCCTGACATCAGGAGTACGTAAGCCATCAATGAGTACATGGAAGATGAGACTTCTATTGCTGAAGATGATCTGATGAATCTTTGTATTTTTGTATATAATGAATTGTCATTGAGCTCAAGTAAGCAGTGGAACAGGTTGACTGAAGTTTCAGGTGAACGTTCCTCTTGGTCTTCTAATAGTTCTGTAATGTGCGCAGTTATTTCTGTGACGCTGTTTCTGCTGTCTTCAGTGTGTGAGAACAGGCCTCTGAGCAGTTTCTGATTGGACTCCAGTGAAATGCCCATCAGAAACCGTAAAAATAGGTCTAAATATCCTTTCTGACTTGCCATTGCTTTCTTAACAGCCTTCTTTAGTAAAACATGTAAAGTCGTATTTTTGTCTGGCTTTGCGAAGATGGACCAACACTTAATATTAATATTGTGGGCTTTGAAGAATGGATAATCAGGGTGAAGGAAAAGCCGAGGGTGAGGCGGGACCTCGTTTAGTGTTCCTTTAAAGAAAAACTCCAGTTCATCCATGTTCTTGTTCAGGTAGAAGAGGAACACGTGCACTGCTGCCAGGAACTCTTGAACACTTAGATTAACAAAGCAGAAGACCTTCATCTAATGAAGTCCAGCTTCTTGCTCAAATATCTCAGTGAGCATTCCTGTGGACTCAAAGTCTTCACTCACATCAATACCACATGCTTTCAGATCTTCCTCAGAGAACACATAGTTTTCTTTCTTCAGCTGTTCAAACGCTAGCTTTGCTAACTTCAAAATCATGGTTTTATTGGATTCTAAGAGCTTGGTGCGTTCTCTTTCTGTTTTTCTGTCATGCTTCTGGCTCTTCATGTTCATCTGTACCAGCAGGAAGTGGATGTACATTTCAGTGAGTGTCGTGTTGATGTTTTCTGCATCGTTTCCAATTGAGATGTCCTGAAGAACAGTGGCTATGATCTCACAGAACATGGGAATGTAACACATGATGTAGAGACTACGAGATTTCTTAATGTGTGAGATTATTCTGGAGGCCTGAGTCTCATCTTTGATTCTCTTTTTGAAATACTCCTCCTTCTGCTGGTCAGTGAATCCTCGCACCTCTGTGAACAACCCCACATACTCCGGAGGGATCTGATTGGCTGCTGCTGGTCGTGATGTCACCCATACGTGAGCTGATGGAAGCAGAGTCCCATTCACCAGACTTGAAAAAAGTTCAACTATAGTTGATCGCTCCTCAACACTCGTCACCATTCCACTGTCGAAATCCAACGGCAGTCGACTCTCATCCAGTCCATCAAAGATGAACGCAAGCTTAAAACTATATATCTTACACATCTCTGCTTTTTCCAGATCTCTCAGTTCAGAATTAAATTTCTGTAGAAACTCATGCAGACTGATCTCTCGGTCTTTAATGCAGTTAATCTTTCGGAATGGAAGCAGGAAAACAAAGTCTATATCCTGATTGGCCTTTCCTTCTGCCCAGTCCAGAGTGAACTTGTGCACTGAGACCGTTTTTCCAATGCCAGCGATGCCTTTGGTCAGCACAATTTTTTTCTTATTTTTGTTCAGACTAAATACATCATTGCATTTGATTGGCCTGTCCTGTGATTTACGGGGTTTAATATTTTCATCAATCTGCAGAATCTCATGTTCTTGATTGACTTCTTTAAGATCCCCCTCCGTAATGAAGAGTTCTGTGAAAACATCCTTGAGATCTGCTTCATTTTCCTTTTTACACTCAGAAATGTGTTCTACTTTCTCCTTCATGTTCATTTTGTGAGTTTTCAAGAATTCCTGCAGCCAGAAATCATCTATTATGAAAAATATAAATAAACAGGAAAGGGTGTTAACAAAACAACACTAGAAAATTAAACACAAAGGTTTTTCACATTAGCATGATTATCATTAAAATCAACTGGAGCCAACATATGGTATTTAAATTCATAGTACTGAAAGCAGCTCTGTTCTGTACTGAGATCAATATACATCAAACATGCTAAAACAATTTCTGATCCCACTGTAAGGACGTGTGAAAGGTTAATTCACCTTGTTTTCTTGTGCGTTCCTTAGCTGGTTCGAATGATTTTTGCACTGTGAAAAGAGAGAAAAGAATGAGACTTTTTGTTCATCAAATTATCCTGAAAAAGGCTCTGCATCATGTTTCAACACTTCATTTAGCAGCACAACTATTAAACTATGAACTAAATCAGCATATTAGAATGATTTCTGAAGGGAGACACTGAAGACTGAGTAATGATGTTGAAAATTCAGCTGTGAACTTTTCCTGTCATGCCAACATAGGAAAATTTATTTTTAAAAGATATTCAAATAGAAAAAAGCTATTTTAAATTGTAATATTTCACAATATTTTAACTATTTTTGATCAAATAAATACAGCCTTGGTTAACATAAGAATCTTGTTTTTAAAAATCTGAATGTATATTTCTATGAATCTATGCTGCCTCTCGTTCTATATTCTTTCCTTTATTACCTTCAGCGTAGTTGTTCTGTAACTCTCCAGCCAACCGGTTCTGGTTCATCTTCCTCAGGATGTTCAGTGTTTTCTGCAGAGCTTCTTCTTCTTTTTCAAAACGCTCCATCATTATAGTCACTATATCAGTGACATCAGCATTCTCCAGTTTACCAGCTCCAACGAGTCCATCTTGTTTTAAGAGACTCCTAAATCTCTTAAGATCATCTTTTTTCAGGTCATCTAGTGTATGAAGAAGCAGCTCTAAAACAGATGCCATCGTCCTTCATGGACTGTTGGAAACAAACAAAAAATCTTCAAATAGTTGCACTGTTATAGCAGAGACATGTAAATAAATGTGTGTAATGAAATGACATTGTGATCAGATCAATTATTATGAAACATTTTATATTTCTTTAAGACTCATTTTTCAGGTTCTTATTCAGTTTATGATTCTGTGCTCATTAGTTGATAATTTCACACACTGACACACAGTGCTCAAATTGAAAAGCTGAGAGCTTTTCTGGTTAAATAAAGGTTAAATAAAATTTTTTTAAAAAAAGTCTTATGGGGGGTCCCCACCATAAAAATAAAAATAATTTCACCATAAAAAATTGTTTTGGGCAGGGGGTTGTTTAGTTGGTTAGTCTCGCAATATACAGTTTATAAAAAATATACAATATATTTGATCATAATGTGCATAAATATATACTATTTATTAAAAACTGTTAATAAAGAAATATTTATATATATATATATGTAGTGCCCTGGTATATATATATAAATATACCAGGGCACTACATATAAGGCACTTGAAGACCAGTAAAAGCATGTGGAGGTCCTCTTTACCTGGTCCTTACTAGACAATGCCATGTCTTGATTTCAATATATTTTTAAATAAATATACATAAAATGAAATATACACTACCGTTCAGAAGTTGAGATCGATAAGATTTTTTAAATGTTTTTAAAAGAAGTCTCTTCTGCTCAAAGCTGCATTGATTTGATAAAAAAAAAAACAGTAATATTGTGAAATATTGTGACTGTTTTATATGTGAATATATAGTAAAATGTAATTTATTCCTGTGATCAAAGCTGAATTTTCAGCATCATTACTCCAGTCTTCAGTGTCACATGATCCTTCAGAAATCATTCTAATATGATGATTTGCTTCTCAAGAAAAATTTATGATTATTATCAATGTTAGAAACCGTCATACATTTATTTTTCAAGATTCTTTGATCAATAGAAAGTTCAAAAGAACAGCATTTATTTGAAATAGAATCATCTGTTACATTATAAATGTCTTCACTGTATTGTTTGATCAATTTAATGCAACCTTACTGAATAAAACTAATAATTTCTTTCCCAACATTTTTTTATAAATTCTTACTAACCGCAAGCTTTTGAATGGTAGTGTATAATGCTACAAAAGTTTCTATTTCAGACCAATTTAGTTCTTTTGAACTTTCTATTCATCAAAGTAAAAAAAAAATGTTTTTTTTAATTGTACACAACTGTTTTCAACATTGATAACAATCATAAATGTTTGTTGAGCATCAAATCAAATTAGAATGAATTCTGAAGGATCATGTGACACTGAAGACTGGAGTAATGATGCTGAAAATTCAGCTTTAATCACAGAAATAAATTATATTTTATTGTATTATTATTTTAAATTGTAATAATATTTCATAATTTTACTGTTTTTACTGTATTTTGGATCAAATCAATGCAGGCTTGGTGAGCAGAAGATACTTTTGAACAGTAGTGTACATCCAACAGAATGATTCTAGCTTTATTTAGCAATGTAGCATTTACCCTAAAAACAACTGGATGATTGATGTGACACACTGTAATAATAATGTTTGTTCCAAAAGACTTAATTATATGCATTAAACTAGTTTATTAGATATTAAATATATATTTTGTGACAAAAAAGGCTGTCAGTCTGTGTTAGTGGGGATTTTTTAACGATTTCAGTAAATATGATATTTACATAGTTAAATCCAGTAGGTGGCAGAAAAGGACTGTTATGAGTAAGTCAGTCAGTCAGCAGACTATTCAACCACTTAAGTGAAAAAGGCTGCTTTATTCAGGAACAAACAATGCTATGGTTATCAATGTCAATCATTGCTATTTCAAGAGTGAATCCCGCATAAATGTGGATGTAATTCCCAAAACTTTACAGCGTGTACGTGGCCATTGGTCCTAGCAGCATGAAAAACAAGTTTTATACAAATCCTGAATGGATATTAGAAAGTCTAGAAACCACACGAGGTGTTTATAATTACCAAAAAGCTGTTACTTATCTTCATCGAGATCTCTAGCACTCTTGTAGAACCAGGACTATTAATAATGAAAAACTATTAACTTAAGCCTAAATGTTTCCAATTTATGCAATGAATACAAAAGCCCCGACATGGAGTGGATATAGATATAGTAGAAAGATATATAAAGAGAAAATTACCCCTCAAAAGAGTCAATAAGAAGCTTTCTCTTCCCGACTGCGAGTGGAGGTTTATTGTTCTCCATTTTTTTAAAGCTAAAATTAGCTTCACCGGAGCGGCGGCAATCAAGCAGTCCTGTTAACGATGTCATGCGCACAGCGCTCTTTAGATGTGGGGCGGAGCGTTTACATTTTGCTTTTAAAATGCATTTAATCAGATTTGCCATTATTATTTTTATTAAAATAAAAATATTTGAGGGACCCCCTATTTTTTACTTCTTATGGGGGGTCCCTTATACCTTATGTATTATGTAATGCCTCAATTCGAGCACTGCTCACACACACACACACACACACACACACACACACACACAATTATCTTTGATTACCCTAACTGCTAAAAACTGAATAAATTCTCATAATCAAAATGAATTCTTATAATTAAATAAAGGTTTTAATGTTGAATTAGTCTGTACATTCATGAGTAGAGAGTAGGAGGTAAAGTAAGTTTAGTTGAGAAACAGAGACTTTTAACAGCTTTAGTGTCATCGACCTAAAGCTATATTTAACGTTTGACAGCATTGAAAACGAGGATGTGAGGGAAACCAATAATAACCAACTGCAGAACCGCAGAACCATTACGTCATAACAGTCTGAGGACCACAGCGCCAGCCCGACTGTCTGAGGGCGGAAGTGGGCGGGGTTGCAGTCCGATGCCGGAAGTGTACGGAGTTCATGTTTAAACATGTGTTTAGACTAGACAGTTAAAGATTTTTAGACAGTAAAAGATAGACAGTAAAATGTTTAACTATGGCGGAGCACACTGTAGAACAAGGAAAAGAAGAAGAGAAAGGGGTTAAAAGAAGTTATATATTTGATGGATGCAACTGTAGGGACTGGGCGAGGTGAATCTGAATAACTAAATACATCCTAGCGAAAATCCCAAAGCCTTCAGGCCCAAAAAGCCTGGATGTAAATTAACATATACACACACACTCTCACCACACACGCATCCCCCACAAGTGAAGCCCGCTCAGGACAGAGCGTGGTGTCCAGTTACGAGACATTTTTATGACTGACTGGAATGTCCCAAAGAAGGATCCAAAAGAAACTTCTCTTTTTAAAAGACATTTAACCAGATATATTCAATGTGTTTTTATGTGTGTCCATTTGCCCATGCCACATTGGAATGACTATGATTTTATCGTAGCTTAAAGTGAATTACAAATACCTTCATTATGCATTTTTAAATATAACTGTCTATTCTCATAACTTGTACACATAGTTCTGGACACCTCCAGAATGCTTTCGGTGTGATCAATCAGAATACGTATAGTAATATCCAGTAAAATATAGTTTACTATGTTTTCCATCTTTGGAGTGAAAAGAGACCAAAACTAACATCACTGGAGTTCTTAGATAACAGCGTTTACGACCCAAAGGAATGTTCACAGAACTGTGGCTCTCTCTGAATTCTAACCAAGGAGGAGAAATGAATCCTGCATTCATATATATATATATATATACGCTATTATATATCCATTTGAGAATTGTATGAACAATGTATCTAAGTTCCCTATTTCATGAGTTGCCTTTTTGTGGTTTGGTCCATGTTTCTCGACAACTCTAATGGGATAATGTTTCAAACTTTGCCAACTAATGTTTAACCAAATCCATTTGTGGCAAGTTTGGTCTCGATAAACTCCAATTTTCATTCCCCATTTGTTAATTGACATTACATTTTGCTAAACTTTGTGACACATTAGTATTATAAAAATTGTGAAGATTCTTCTCTTAAACACCCAATGAAACTAGAGATTTAATTGCCTGGTTAGAACACAAAGGATCATAAAAATTCCCTCCAAAGGGACAGCTCCTGATTGGACCCTCTTCCAAAAGAAGGCGGAAACGTCAGGTCTTCAAAAGGACTGAATACCAGTTTATCCCCCTCTTACCTCTCGTCCTCGTGTCATAATGTAACGTCTCGCCCCCGGGCGAGCTCTTCGCCTTTCTTTTATTTGTTTCTAGTTTAGTTTGTGTATTTCAGTCTTAGATAAGTCTCCGTGTTTAATTCCAATCGACGAGTGAAACGAACACCACGTGACATATCTCTTCAGCAAATCCATCTACAAGGGACCTTTAAACGAGCGCGCGCTCGCTTTGAAGGAGAAACACGCGCATCTGACCACGTGACGCGCCGGACCGAGAGACGCACGCGCGCTTCTTCACCAGCCATGCAAAGATGTAACGTTAACTCCGCGTGATTTCACCGTAGAAATCTTTATTTCTTTTCTTTGTTAGTCAAAGTTTGTTTTCCGTAGTCGACTCTGTTCACTTCCACGAAGTGAAACGAACTTAGCCGAACTATTTTCCTTTGGTAATGTTACCCCAAAGACTTTGAACCTCCGTTCAACACGCGCGCCAAGAAGCACCACGTGACGCTTCCTAAAGGACTCCGCACGCGGCCAGACAGGGCCGTGCAGGAATGCCGCTACACAGGGAGACGTGAAACTTGTGCAAGTATATCTCTTTATAGAGCTTCTAAGAAGCAGTAAGATGATGTTTTCGTGTTGTTACAGACAGGTGACTGTCAGGGTGAATGTTGCCAATGCTCTCTCTCTCTCTCTCTCTCACTCCCTCTCCCCCTCTCTCTCTCTCTCTCTCACACGTGTATCCATTGTCCAAACGCCCCGCGTTGTTGTCATTGTCTGTTAATGTTTGTAAATACATGTATTCCTGTAACGTAGTAAATACATAAGTAGTTCTGCCTTATTAAATTCATTATATTCATTTGATTGATGTACTGCCTCTGCTCATTTTCTAAGTCCCTTAAGTGCCAAAGGTCTAACTTAAGCTACAAGCTTTACAAATTAAAGATACTTTAAAGAGTATTTGGTTTATAGGGCAGAAAACCCAATTCTAGTGGCCACAGAATTGCGTTTCCTGAAATCCTATAAAGTAGGATGATATTGTGGATCCCCACAAATATTATTCTGACAATTGAGCTAATTAATTTTGCCTGTTTTGTAAGACGTGGTCCGTGTAATTAATTACAATCAACTTGTGGTTAATTGCAGGGATACACATCCATGCATGCAGGTAAAATGACACATCATCCCTTAGCGGGAGATTTATTAACATGTAAGACTGATCTAATCCAAACATGTATGAATAATTATTAATTACCAATTATTAATTATGATATGCAAATTCCCCCACGGATTAGATCCGCCCCTGAGTCTTTACATTTAATTGGTGGAGAATGCAGGCACACTTTAAACTTGTTTATGAGCAAATTCAGTTTCAATCTATGTCTATATTGTGATTTAATATTGTACGTGCGCCTCGAGTGAGCGAACGCAATGCGAACTCACCGGCTGACTGAAGGCAAAAAGCCGCCTTCAGTTCAGCAAAACTAAAAAGTAAACTGCAGTTTCATAGTTTCATAGTATTAAATTTGTCCTACAAAAGACGAAGAAACCTCTTTTGAGCGACGACATTTTTAATGTTAAAACTCCCCTGTCCGAACGATGTTCTTCTGTCAGGGTGAAGACAAGAGTTAGTGAAACGATGCTCTTTCACTATTCTTAAAAAGGCCTTATATTATAATCGTTAGATTAACGATAAATTCCTGGTTAAACATTGACGTAGCTACTCAAGTGTAAAAACCTAAAGCATATTTAATCATAAGTGCTATTTGATATATGTTATGGGAGTCGAAAAACAGACGACAAATTCCTGTTTTCTTTGCACAGCGCAGCGAAGAATCCTGCCAGACGTGTTGTTAAAATATAGCACCGAAAAAGAAAAAAAATCCAAAACCTAAAAACATTTTAAATCATAAGTGCTATTTGATAAATGTTATTTGGATCCAACCGACAGACGTATAATTCCTGTTTTCTTCTACACAGCGCAGAGGAAAAAAACATTTCCTGCAAGACGCACGTGTTTGTTAAAATGTAGCACAGAAAAAAAAATCCAAAACCTAAAAACATTTTAAATCATAAGTGCTATTTGATAAATGTTATTTGGATCCAACCGACAGACGTATAATTCCTGTTTTCTTCTACACAGCGCAGAAAAAAAAAATTCCTGCAAGACTTGTTGTTAAAATGTAGCACAGAAAAAAAAATCCAAAACCTAAAAACATTTTAAATCATAAGTGCTATTTGATAAATGTTATTTGGATCCAACCGACAGACGTATAATTCCTGTTTTCTTCTACACAGCGCAGAGAAAAAAAAATTCCTGCAAGACTTGTTGTTAAAATATAGCACCGAAAAAGAAAATCCAAAACCTAAAAAAAAAACAAAAAAAAACAAACATTTTAAATCATTAGTGCTATTTGATAAATGTTATTTGGATCCAACCGACAGACGTATAATTCCTGTTTTCTACAAAAAAAAAATCCGCTGAGATTTAATTTCGATAAGTGTGATCACTACAGAAAACAAAGCGTCTGCACGCTCAAATTTTAATCACACTGAATGTTATTCCGCTGACAAACACTAGAGGGCAGCCTTGAGGCCTAAGTGCTTGACAGTTCTCGAATTACGCTCCGCCCCCCCTGATTTCATCCTGCATGAACGAAATGTCGCCATCGTGTGGACACTGGTAACAAGGTCATCCTTTCCTAAACAATTTCAGATTTTCCCAGTGAATTTCTGAAAGTGTGTTTCTAACTTTCAATGCATGTGCAAGTTCCAGTTTCACTAACATGATTCTGTTCTGAAGTGGCTTTCTCCCAGTTGGTTTTATTTTGGTCATTATCATTGATACCTCACCGTAGTCGTGATCATCATCAAATATGCCAACCTTTAATTTCCTACACTTATTCAAATTTGGTTTGAAACAAACAAATTTCAAGATCAATTTGAATTAAGTCTCCTTTCCTGTTGGGAATGGTTTTATGGCTTTACTTCTATATTTCCTTCTTCAAATTATTTTTAATAATTTTGATTCGATACGTTATGACAACGATAGCCTTACTATTCTAGAAGTTACTCAGCATCTATGCATACGCTTGATTTGAATTGTATTTAAACCCGTTTGAATGCAATTTAAATCAAGTTCTCTGTCAGCCAGGTTGACCACTAAGAGGAAGTGGCCCAAACCCTTTGTGGCCCAAACGCGCCACTACAGCTTGCTTCCTCCCGTGCTCTTCCTGCTGCACTTAATCTCTTCTCTGAATGGAGGCTAGGTTGTTCTGATAATTAACATTGTCATAATTCCATTTTTGTTTGTACCATAATTCTAGTAAAGCCGTTGCCTTTGATTTTTCTACAAAAAAAATAGACACTCAATTTGATTTAGATAGAGAGAGCTTTAATTCACGTTGAGGTTCACTTGTCCTTCATCCTGTTCTGTGTTTGTAGGTAGAAATTTCTCGCGTGCGGTGGTGATTTGACAGTCATCTCTGCTTGGGGGTCCGGCATGCTGGTTCGTCTGACCTGCGTCACCAGCACTGACTGAGCGCGAATCCCGGACTTTCCTGTGTCTCTCCGTTGGTGCGGCCCGCAACACGACATCACCAATTTGGCACTGCCGGTTGTGTTCAAAGTCAAGTTGCGTGAGAGGGCGCACATCGGTACAGACATGCGGAAGGGCCCGGGACACTGCTGTCAAGTGTTTGGGGACGACAGAGAGACCAACCACGGTGCTGACTCCAACCCGACTGACCTCATTTCACCCCAGGGAAACTAGAAAGGTATTAAATCCATCCACTTAATATTGGCCACAGAATCTAGAGATTCCCCCGGTCATTGAAGTGTTTGGCTCCCTTCTCCTCTCCGAGCCACAAACCGCAGGCTTAGGCCTCCTCTTCCCCTGTAACACTTCCTGTGTACTATTAACGCCATTTCATTACAGACCTTTCCATCTTGGATGGTTGCATGTTACTTCAAACTTTGCTATCTTGCCATTGCTCTTTTCTGTTGTGCTCTGTTCCTTTCAGTTCACCTAGAGACAGAACCTATCTGAGACAACAAGGAACGCTGAATAATAGTTTGACAACCAAGCCGTTAGCATCAACAGGTGACCCCTAAGCTACTGCCCCGTTAAAGAAAAAAAAAAAAAAAACTTTATTCAGGCCCATGCTGACCTACCCAAATTGTCCCACCGAATGATTTCACTGTCTGCATCAGTTAACCAAAATTTTCACACACGGCATAGCCCGTATTATAGCTCGTTAAACGTAGAACGAAATTGCACTGGTCTCTCTGTGTGTGTGTTGTGTTCTTCTCGCCCACAATAAAGGCAGTATGTTCCGGTTCTACAGTCCCACAACCCGCTGGGACCACCTGGAGACATTGATGAGAGTCATGACACCTCTATTCCTGCCCAAGGTCGCCAGTGAGTCAGAGCCCCGAGCCAAGAGCATCGCAGACGTGGACAAGCTAATGGCGCACAAACCAAGCCAAAGCTCCCACGACAAAGACCGGCCAGACACGTCAAAACCTCGCTTGCCCAGCCCATCGCACAAGCACGTCTCCACGAAAGGAGCCGCATCGCCCTGGAGCACGAAATTGCAACGCTGAGGATGCAAGCCGAGGATGACAACGACCCCGAGCTACAGAAAGAAGTGGAAAGACTTCAAACTGCCCTGTATGATCTTCATCGACACAGACAGAGAAAAGAACCAGAGAGGAACTCAACAGGAAACTCCGACCAAGTGAAGCCGCTTGCAAAGAGCAGAGACTGAACTTAAAGAGACTCGAAAGCCACGGCCTGCGAAAGAAGCTCGCAAGAGGCCCATGTTACCATCCACAAGCTCGTTCAGCAGAGATAAGATCTCAAACGTGAACTTGACATTTTTCCCACAGAGTTGACACACTCTTATAGACTACCAGCCGCTGCGGCAGGCCTTCATTAAGGAATTCTCTGATCCAGAATCAGACCAACAACTAATCACAGCCGTGGACCTCAATCAGCCGGCATGGAGGATGATTTCAACTCCAGAACTCTGTTCTCCGAAATCTGCACCCCACAGTGAGTCATCACCAAGTCCTCCTGGCCTGCCCACATAGCATGACTACTCCACAGCTAAGAGAAGCTTACACCAAGCAAAAGACTGTGTCCGAAAAGACTTTGAAAAACCCCACAATCTACTCGGTCTCCGAACACTACTCAGAGCTGCCTCCAGAGGGCGCCCCACAACACCATAGCCCTGTTTACAGAGAGTCACGACCGTTCCAGGCCTCCAGAGGGCAGCACTACCGTGATGGTGCTCATCCAAGACACCAGAGCGAGCGCTCTGAAACATTCTGGAAGCCAGCCGGCAACCCAGAAAGAGCCGACCCCCATCACCAAGAGACTCAAGCCCAGACAGCCTGGAGCGGTACTCCTCTCAACATGCCACTAATAAGCACAAGTCTGAGCACGCATCAGACAAACACAGTGCCGCCACGTCTGAGACAGCCGAGACCCTGAAGTCGCTGAAAGAGCTTCTTCACAAAAGACTTTCCGAAGGAGACAAGAGGGACAAGACTTACATCCTATGCTTGAGCGTAAGACCCACAACAGGCACACAGAACACTGCTCGTCGGCCAGAGACCACAGAGCACACTGTCACATCACAAAGTGACAGCAGCACACAGCCACCACAGCTGACAGCTGCACAGCCTGAACGAGACAGCACAGTTTCCCACAGCTGGGTCCAAAACCCCAAAAGACCAAGAAATGCTGCATTGTCTGCCTGTCTCCGCAGAGAACTACCCAAGACCGGCCCTAACCACCCGTCGATCACACACCAGCCCCTACGCCAAGACTCCTGGGGAACCTGATCGAAAAGGGGGTGGCCCGGAAACTCTACCTAGCCATCACTTTAGAAAATGAGGTGAGCCTGGAAGCCCAGGTAGACACCGGCTCAGACCTCACTTTAATGTCAGCTCAGCTCTTTGAAAGACTCAGCGCTAAAGCTAAGAGCAAAGATCGAACTCTTATACCCCAAACGTGTGAGCTGAACGTGCAGTTGTACAGCCAGAACAACATCCGGCTCGAACAGGTAGCTCCCAGTCACCTGACAGTCTGGGCCCAAGTTCAAGAACCCCGCCCCCTCCGGTCACAGAGGTCACGAGAACTACAACAAAGCCAGACTCCAAAATCACAGAGTTCCCCGGAACTCCAGCAGCCATCCATGGGTACACAGCCTCAACACCAAGTCAAGATTCAAGTTCGCTACCCTGCACCTTCGAGCTCGCCAAAGACCACGCAATGCCCACTCAACGATGCGTGACCTGATACAGAAGGCCTCCTCAGAAAGGGTCCCTAAGACCCCATTAATTCCGAACTGCAAAACCAGAAGGCACACAGCATGAACACAATGCAAGACTCTGTAAAGGGGTCCCTGGTCAGCATAAAACATAGAACTTGTAAAAGTAGATGAAAATGTGTGCTCAAAGAGTTGCAAGACTCTGCATTCGTAAAATTAGAATTTTACTGATGTAAAAGAATCTTAAATGGACGTGTAAATCTCAACGGCCAACAGACTATGCACGACTCTTTTAAAACAAACAGTTTCTAGATGCTGGTTGAACTGGCACTGCTAAACATTAGGTTTCCTGACAATGAAGGGTTACAGCTCCAAATAGGGCATACGTCACCCTGGCGTCAGAGTGTAGTAAAACCACCTGAGCCTTAAACTACTGTTAACCTACAGGCGTGCATTTGATCTCTGCGATCCAACTAGAACACAACGTGCAATACGCATTTTTGATCGCTGGCTTGTCTAAATGCAGATAAAACGATAGCTGAAATTGACATCTCTACTTTAAGTGAAAGAGTCTTAGATTTCCAACTGATATCAGTAAGTTCAGCCGTAAAGCGTAAGTCTGTTTGACAAAGGAATGTCATCTCAGCAGCTTGTAAACTGTACCGATATCTATCCTGCTTTGGTTAAAGAAATCCAAATAGCAGTATTGCTAAACCTGTTTCTGACAAAGAAAGCTCAGAACAGAGTTGTATATATGTAGACCTGGGTGATGCTCCCCTTTCTACAATGTAAAGGCCTTACAAATGATTGTTAGATTGATGTAATTCACCTAAATTTTAGCTGCATCTACAAGCAGAGAGCTACCTAGCGATCAAAACTGTTTACTCGCTGAAAAGTCAGCATTTGTGCATGAGAGGGACGTAACTATAGATGCTTAGACAACCTTTGACTTACAGCAAATCTATTTCCTTACTCGGTAAACAAATAGAATAAGTTGTGTAAAGTAAAGAGAAGAGTTACATGAGTAAAATTAGCAAATGCCAAAACACAGTCGCATTTTACTTAATGTAACACCAAGTTCTCGAAAGACTTAAAATATATGCGCCCCTTTTTAACCTGTTTAAACATGCATAACTCACTTAAAAGGTGCAGACATTCTTCAGGTACTGTCGAATTGTTCTGACATGCTCTGGTTCCCATGACAACGACTTGTCACAGGAAGCGCTAACTCGTGATGTCACTTTGTAAACAAACCAGCTTAGGTGGCTAAGCTATCCTAGCCTAGCATCCATCCAGCTTACGCTAAGCTAAGTTAACCTAGCATCCATCCAGCTTACGCTAAGCTAACCTAGCATCCATCCAGCTTAGGCTAAACTAAATAACTTCTACAGTCAGCAGTTAGCAGCCAGCGTCATTTACTTGAAGCCGTAATTACAGTGCATTAGTCTCTCACCACAAGTGTGACAAAATGTCACAGAGCCTCTGCTTAACCTGACCTTAACCTTGCAGCTTACCAACGGACATTATGAGAAACCACCTCTCAGACCCCTCCAACCACCCTAGCACGATGTCTGAACCCACCGACGACAGGTGCCCCAGACACCTGCAATACACCTTGCACATGCTGCGTGCACAAGACAACATTCAGCGTTCTGCACCTGATGCCATCACTGCGCCACAGCTTGTAATGCCACAGTGCAAAAGGGGGGTCATGCCAATGTATGCACATGATGCACCATGTGCTGCACACCGCAGCACCAGAGACACTTGCAAGACACCGAAGCAAGTGGCATACCGGCGTGAAAAAGACTGTCCAAGCCAACCAAGGACAACACCTGCTGAAATTTTTCCCCTCTTTCTCTCTCTCTCTCTCTCCCTCTCACTTTACCAGGATGCTGCTGCGGGTCACCATCCTGAGGGAACAACCGGGACTCCTGACTACCAACTTCAGGACCCACACCCAGAGAGTGTATGTTCGACTCCACTCCCTCGCCCACGCTGAGGCCAATGTCGAACACATGCTCAACCAACTTGAAAAAAAAAACCTGTCACACAAGCAGAGCTAGATGGACACAACCGCCGCTGCCGTCGGAACCCTGTTAACATTGGCATGTCCAGTGCCAACGCACTGAACCTAGCCACCGTGAGACAACGTGTGGCTGAATTTCAAACTGAAATCCCACAGCTAAAAGGGCAACTCACAACACAGAGTGCCTCCCTGCCGTCCATCGGCAAGACATCGAAGGGAACTGTGGTAATTTTCAACACTCACAGCGTTCTGCTGACCCAGACAGTGAACTCCATGAAAAAGCTGTTTACTGTCTTCCAGAATGACTTTGCTCAAACTCAGCTGGTAACAGCCCTGATGACAGACACGCGGCCGGAGGTGAACTCCATTGACAGCCTAGCTATGGGTAGAATTCCACCGCACCTGATACCCTTAAGCCTTGTGCAAACCGTGCTGGCTTCCGCCATCACCACGCCAGCTGACTCTCTACAAATACACCTTGCCTACTCACTGGTTAGTGCCAGCCCACTCTGCGTGTACCACAAGCAGAGAAAAGGGGGCTTTCTCCTGAACTTACCCATCACAGTCAAGCCGAATCCACCGGCTCAAGAACATTGTCAATGTCAGATTCTGAAAGGTAACACTCACATCAAGATCCGCACGCTGTACGTGATTGACTTGCACGACAGCAACACTAAGCTGTCCCCAGCTCCGAATCCACACATGTGCACACTGACCAAAGACACTCACTATCTCTGCCCTAACAAACCCTTCCTCAGAGACAACACTGACGGAATCTGCAGGCTGCAGATCAGCGACACCCGCTGCCCTGCCGAAGCTAAGCCTCGCACTTAAGTCATCGAGACCCAAGCAGAGATTGTAGGTGACAGGGCTCGTTAACACTTCTGTGCGCACAGCTGCACTCAATTACGACCAGAATGACACTGACACCTGTGTCACCTCGCTCCACCAGAGCATGTGAATCCAAGTACCGAAAGGCGCCATCCTTCACCTTGACGACCTGGCATGGTACCAAGCAAAGAGTACAAATTAGAACTGGAAATCCCATCCTTCTCCAGGAACCACACTTTCACCCTAACTCCAGAACGGGAGTTGTGGTCTGCGAAAGGGGGGTCCCAGCGAATTGACATTGCGTCTATCAACACAGCCCTCCGAGCTTTGTCTCAACTGCTCTACTTAACTACCCCACCTGTTGTCCAGGCCTGGACCACAGTGGACACTGTGCTGTGTAGCTCTAAGGTACTCAGCCACACCCTGACACTGGGCTTGGCCTTCATCCTATACCGGAGACTCAACGGGATGCGAACATCCACAGCCAAGCTCACGGCACCCTCAGAAAGAGGGTACCACGCTGGAGGCTGCGTCAAACTTCATCAAGCTGAGCCCTCAGCCTAACAGCCACCTGCTACTCGACCATCATGATTCACCTGTCATCCGTCCATTGTGATGATTGTTGTCCGATTAAGTCCACACAGGGACTTCATCAGACAAAAAGGGGGACTGTAGGGACTGGGCGAGGTGAATCTGAATAACTAAATACATCCTAGCGAAAATCCCAAAGCCTTCAGGCCCAAAAAGCCTGGATGTAAATTAACATATACACACACACTCACAACCACACACGCATCCCCCACAAGTGAAGCCCGCTCAGGACAGAGCGTGGTGTCCAGTTACGAGACATTTTTATGACTGACTGGAATGTCCCAAAGAAGGATCCAAAAGAAACTTCTCTTTTTAAAAGACATTTAACCAGATATATTCAATGTGTTTTTATGTGTGTCCATTTGCCCATGCCACATTGGAATGACTATGATTTTATCGTAGCTTAAAGTGAATTACAAATACCTTCATTATGCATTTTTAAATATAACTGTCTATTCTCATAACTTGTACACATAGTTCTGGACACCTCCAGAATGCTTTCGGTGTGATCAATCAGAATACGTATAGTAATATCCAGTAAAATATAGTTTACTATGTTTTCCATCTTTGGAGTGAAAAGAGACCAAAACTAACATCACTGGAGTTCTTAGATAACAGCGTTTACGACCCAAAGGAATGTTCACAGAACTGTGGCTCTCTCTGAATTCTAACCAAGGAGGAGAAATGAATCCTGCATTCATATATATATATATATACGCTATTATATATCCATTTGAGAATTGTATGAACAATGTATCTAAGTTCCCTATTTTATGAGTTGCCTTTTGTGGTTTGGTCCATGTTTCTCGACAACTCTAATGGGATAATGTTTCAAACTTTGCCAACTAATGTTTAACCAAATCCATTTGTGGCAAGTTTGGTCTCGATAAACTCCAATTTTCATTCCCCATTTGTTAATTGACATTACATTTTGCTAAACTTTGTGACACATTAGTATTATAAAAATTGTGAAGATTCTTCTCTTAAACACCCAATGAAACTAGAGATTTAATTGCCTGGTTAGAACACAAAGGATCATAAAAATTCCCTCCAAAGGGACAGCTCCTGATTGGACCCTCTTCCAAAAGAAGGCGGAAACGTCAGGTCTTCAAAAGGACTGAATACCAGTTTATCCCCCTCTTACCTCTCCTCCTCGTGTCATAATGTAACGTCTCGCCCCCGGGCGAGCTCTTCGCCTTTCTTTTATTTGTTTCTAGTTTAGTTTGTGTATTTCAGTCTTAGATAAGTCTCCGTGTTTAATTCCAATCGACGAGTGAAACGAACACCGCGTGACATATCTCTTCAGCAAATCCATCTACAAGGGACCTTTAAACGAGTGCGCGCTCGCTTTGAAGGAGAAACACGCGCATCTGACCACGTGACGCGCCGGAACGAGAGACGCACGCGCGCTTCTTCACCAGCCATGCAAAGATGTAACGTTAACTCCGCGTGATTTCACCGTAGAAATCTTTATTTCTTTTCTTTGTTAGTCAAAGTTTGTTTTCCGTAGTCGACTCTGTTCACTTCCACGAAGTGAAACGAACTTAGCCGAACTATTTTCCTTTGGTAATGTTACCCCAAAGACTTTGAACCTCCGTTCAACACGCGCGCCAAGAAGCACCACGTGACGCTTCCTAAAGGACTCCGCACGCGGCCAGACAGGGCCGTGCAGGAATGCCGCTACACAGGGAGACGTGAAACTTGTGCAAGTATATCTCTTTATAGAGCTTCTAAGAAGCAGTAAGATGATGTTTTCGTGTTGTTACAGACAGGTGACTGTCAGGGTGAATGTTGCCAATGCTCTCTCTCTCTCTCTCTCTCTCTCTCTCTCTCTCTCTCACTCCCTCTCCCCCTCTCTCTCTCTCACACGTGTATCCATTGTCCAAACGCCCCGCGTTGTTGTCATTGTCTGTTAATGTTTGTAAATACATGTATTCCTGTAACGTAGTAAATACATAAGTAGTTCTGCCTTATTAAATTCATTATATTCATTTGATTGATGTACTGCCTCTGCTCATTTTCTAAGTCCCTTAAGTGCCAAAGGTCTAACTTAAGCTACAAGCTTTACAAATTAAAGATACTTTAAAGAGTATTTGGTTTATAGGGCAGAAAACCCAATTCTAGTGGCCACAGAATTGCGTTTCCTGAAATCCTATAAAGTAGGATGATATTGTGGATCCCCACAAATATTATTCTGACAATTGAGCTAATTAATTTTGCCTGTTTTGTAAGACGTGGTCCGTGTAATTAATTACAATCAACTTGTGGTTAATTGCAGGGATACACATGCATGCATGCAGGTAAAATGACACATCATCCCTTAGCGGGAGATTTATTAACATGTAAGACTGATCTAATCCAAACATGTATGAATAATTATTAATTACCAATTATTAATTATGATATGCAAATTCCCCCACGGATTAGATCCGCCCCTGAGTCTTTACACAACATACTTAACATTATAACGTTACGCTTATACAAAACGGCCCTGTAGGCTACTGAAATGTTTTTTTGAAAGGAAGTATTTTGAAAGGAAGTATTTTATAAGTTAATATTTAACAATATCCCAGTATCACTTTTTTGGGTTACATATTCATGGTTTGTGATTTAATTTGTTGTTGGCGTTGTATTTTACAGCATTTGTTAAATTTTCTGACCATGACAATTGCATTAATTGTATTTGATTTCACCTATAGAAACACATATCGATTCAGAGAGGGTCAGCACTACCACTTCTGATCCAATGCACAACATGTTGCAGAAATTTTCACTGCCCATTTTGTGATGCCAGCATCTTTAAACCAACAAGACGGAACAAATTGACCAGTCATATGAAAATCCACTTCAAAAAGGCTGTTGTTCATGTTGTTTGTAGAAAAACAGTTTGACAATTGTTCAGCTCATTAAAACATCTTATATAAAACCGTTTTGAAAGTTATACGTTCTGAAAATGACGTGAATCTAGAACTTTATTCAGTGGATGCCACTGTAAAGACTGTAGGGTAGACTGGGTACAGTTGAGACACTTTTTGCGTTTTGATTTTTCACACAAAAATAGATACTGAAAAAAAGTGAATTTCCACATGAGATGCCAAATGATATTTCATTAGCTTGTAGACTAAGATATTATCAATCAATATAAGTAGTTTATATTTTCCACAATTAGCTCATAAAAATAGTGCTTTTTGTCTCAACTTTGTCTCAACTGTACCCATTCTACCAGAAACGTACATTTCCACGTATAAAAAATCTTGGGGGAAAAAGCCTGTTAGCATGCTAGCATAAAAACTGTTAACATGCAAGCAAGGAATTTCAGTAACATTTTTAGACATGTTTTGGATTTTTTTAAAAATAATTATTTTCTGGGATGTTTTCCCGTGACAGGGCCTGACCCTTTAGCTCGTTCTCCTCAAAAAATACATACAAAAACAAGTTTAAAATCATACAATTCAATGAGAGAACTTACCCTTGATCATGTCAGCTTCACCTCTGTCAAATTATGTCACTTCCTCTGAGTTATACCCTTAAAGGCTTATTGCACACATTTTATGTAGAGTTTTATGTAAACGTGACAGGACTGACCGAAAACATGGGGACAGTTGTAAAATAGTATTTATTTGTAGAATTTATGTAGAATTTCATGTTTTTAATCAATTGATGTGAATGATAAGAAGTTAAACTTGTTATTGATGGAGTTATTTTCTAAATAACCGTTTTTAGCATAACAAAACTATGAAAGCTGTAGCTCCAATTTGGCTAAGGACAAGTACAGGATTTGTAATTTTCAAAAGTGTTTTTAATAAAGAGAAAAATATCTGAGAACCTAATGAATGACACAATCATTTACAGACCAACTCACAGAAATCAACCATCATTCAGTTTTAGAATTTTTTTGGATGAAATACTTTTTTATTCACTGTAACAGTTAAAGGACAGATAATGTACGTTTCTGGTAGAATGTCCCATATGTGGTACAGTTGAGACAGTACCATGGTACAGTTGAGACACCCATTTTTAATGATGTAAATGTAACTAACCGTTCATTGCAAATACAGGTCCTTCTAAAAAAATTAGCATATTGTGATAAAGTTCATTATTTTCCATAATGTAATTATAAAAATTAAACTTTCATATATTTTAGATTCATTGCACACCAACTGAAATATTTCAGGTCTTTTATTGTTTTAATACTGATGATTTTGGCATACAGCTCATGAAAACCCAAAATTCCTATCTCAAAAAATTAGCATATTTCATCCGACCAATAAAAGAAGTGTTTTTAATACAAAGAAAGTCAACCTTCAAATAATTATGTTCAGTTATGCACTCAATACTTGGTCGGGAATCCTTTTGCAGAAATGACTGCTTCAATGCGGCGTGGCATGGAGGCAATCAGCCTGTGGCACTGCTGAGGTGTTATGGAGGCCCAGGATGCTTCGATCGCGGCCTTAAACTCATCCAGAGTGTTGGGTCTTGCGTCTCTCAACTTTCTCTTCACAATATCCCACAGATTCTCTATGGGGTTCAGGTCAGGAGAGTTGGCAGGCCAATTGAGCACAGTAATACCATGGTCAGTAAACCATTTACCAGTGGTTTTGGCACTGTGAGCAGGTGCCAGGTCGTGCTGAAAAATGAAATCTTCATCTCCATAAAGCTTTTCAGCAGATGGAAGCATGAAGTGCTCCAAAATCTCCTGATAGCTAGCTGCATTGACCCTGCCCTTGATAAAACACAGTGGACCAACACCAGCAGCTGACATGGCACCCCAGACCATCACTGACTGTGGGTACTTGACACTGGACTTCAGGCATTTTGGCATTTCCTTCTCCCCAGTCTTCCTCCAGACTCTGGCACCTTGATTTCAGAATGTCATGCAAAACTGAGCAACAGTCCAGTGCTGCTTCTCTGTAGCCCAGGTCAGGCGCTTCTGCCGCTGTTTCTGGTTCAAAAGTGGCTTGACCTGGGGAATGCGGCACCTGTAGCCCATTTCCTGCACACGCCTGTGCACGGTTGCTCTGGATGTTTCTACTCCAGACTCAGTCCACTGCTTCCGCAGGACCCCAAGGTCTGGAATCGGTCCTTCTCCACAATCTTCCTCAGGGTCCGGTCACCTCTTCTCGTTGTGCAGCGTTTTTTGCCACACTTTTTCCTTCCCACAGACTTCCCACTGAGGTGCCTTGATACAGCACTCTGGGAACAGCCTATTTGTTCAGAAATTTCTTTCTGTGTCTTACCCTCTTGCTTGAGGGTGTCAATGATGGCCTTCTGGACAGCAGTCAGGTCGGCAGTCTTACCCATGATTGCGGTTTTGAGTAATGAAACAGGCTGGGAGTTTTTAAAAGCCTCAGGAATCTTTTGCAAGCGTTTAGAGTTAATTAGTTGATTCAGATGATTAGGTTAATAGCTCGTTTAGAGAACCTTTTCATGATATGCTAATATTTTGAGACAGGAATTTTGGGTTTTCATGAGCTGTATGCCCAAATCATCAGTATTACAACAATAAAAGACCTGAAATATTTCAGTTGGTGTGCAATTATGGAAAATAATGAACTTTATCACAATATGCAAATTTTTTGAGAAGGACCTGTATAATAAATAAAGAAAATAACAACCCCTAACCCCGCTGGCCACCTCGCACATTTCTCTAGATTTTGCAATGACCTTGCATGACACAATACCATGAAATATGCCAGTTTTTAGGGCACAGAATAATGTTTGTGATGATACCAGTTACGTTTAACAGTCACATAAGGATAATAAGCTATTCATTGTGGAGTGTGCATGGTGAAGTGAAAGTCTTATGTTAGAAAAAAAACTTTTACTGATATCTTCGGATCGGAGATGTGCCCGTTGTTCAAATTTCCCACGATCAAAGAGGACACTAATACACATGTGCACAGCAAAAATCACAACTTGTGCTTGCTGCGTACGCAAGTTATTTAAGGTGTCTCAACTGTAGGCCTACTCATGTCTCAACTGTACAGTCTACCCTATCTCAGAGCTTTGTTTCAGCCGCATACAATTCAATAAAGGTGCTGCATGAATTTTCTGTGATTACTGGAAACATGACACTTCATTTACTAACTTACCTTGAATAATTACAATATTTGTAGATGTTTCTTTGTCCTCTTCTGAAATGGCGACTTGCTCAACAAAAGCCCTGATCTCATGAAGAACTGGGGGTGTTTCTCTTTTTTCAGGAGTCAAGCGACATGAGATGAAACTATGAGAGAAAAGCATCCATTCAAGCAAACAAACATATTTGTTTGTGTAGCTTAGTGGAGTGTTTCCATTGATTTCTATTATTTTAATACTGAACCATTTTCTACCCTTTACCCCTTCTAATGGTTATGCTCCGTTTTGGTTTCATTTTCACTCTGTTCTCTTCCTGTTTTGCCTGCCTTATGCCTGCTACAGACTGTGCGATTTCGTCAATCACATAAGATCATTACAAATCACACTGTACAACATGGATCTAAAAATCTTGGGTACGACATGTATGCGTTTAGCTCCACTTTTAGACATACACTTGTAAAGTTCCCTGAGCACTTCCCCTCGGGGGAATCCCCACCGCCATTTTGAAGTGCGTTCAACTTCATCAAGTGGACGAGGGAAGTTTACCTCGACAGACCCTTGATCCCTCGATTTTGACAGAGGGAGCAAGTCTCATGTACATTTCAGACAGATCCATACTACAATGCACCATGATTGTGATGTTACAGCAGATTAATAGAGTGGTGCAGGTATGATGTCACTTTGTAGGCCAACAGTTCGCATCACACTGGTTACCTCAACAAAAATCCAATAGGATTTTTCTATAGACTTTTGGATTATCAAAAAAAACAAATTCTGTAATTAACAAACATTTATGATACTTGCACGTTTTGTCCATTAAGATCATTTTCACAGATGAACACAACGTTTATGAGTTTTGAGGCCTAAATGCAGTTACCAGAAGTAAAAAGCTAAAGGTAGGTTATAAACAAACTACACCACGGTCGCTCGACTAACCATTACTAAGCTACCAACAACTCTTTCAGTCTTTACCTAAAGACATTTTCCCAGTAAGTATTTAATAAGAGCACAATTGTAAGCATACCGAGGCTGTAAAAGCGGACTGAGTTTACCTGTTTGGCGTGATTACATTTAAAGGGACATTGTGTAGGAATGTCTCCCATCTAGCGGTGAAATTGTATTTTGGATTCAAACGAATTGTGCTCTCCATCGCCTCGCTTTTTCAAATGCGTGTTGCATCTACGGTAGCTGTTATGTACCAAAAAGCTGTGACAGGATGTCTTCTAATAGCACTTCGTCGAGTTTTCCTTCGGGTGAACAGGTTTGTTATTTCAAACAAACTGCAACTTGACACAACGAACAAACGAATGTTACAGTATGAATAATAACAGTGCAATGCAGTCTTTTAAACTTGCCCGGCCCGTGAAGCGCCTCTCACTGCTCTGCTCCTCCGTTTCTGCTGCTTTCAGTCACGTGACGCTGGCTCTGAACGAAAACGCCTTGTGGAAACGCGTTGGCCTTGTACTTTTTGTCCCTCTCTGCTATTATAGTTTTTCAAGATGGCGGAACGACATGGAAGCCTCCGTGGACCTACCGTCACATGTATATAAAGATAATAAATTCTTCGTTTACGAGGATAAGTTAGATAATTGGCAGAGGTATTTGTACATCATTGAGGACATATTTATGAATAAAAATATTGATTTTAGATAAAATACCTAAAAAACTACACATAGTCCCTTTAATGTCCCCGACAGCCTATGTAGTCCAATTTAGCCACTTGAGTGCCACCTTTAGGTGTTGTTAACTACTATGTACTAACATTTAAACTAATAATTTGATATAAAGCACTTATTGTGCACATACATGTTTTTACATTGCACTTATATTTTTTTAAAATACCTGCATGTAATTACAGCAAGAATTAATTTTTGTAAATTCATCTATAATTACATGTTGACACTCGCTTACACCTCAACTCACCCTTGAACCTACCCATACCACTAAACCTGTTCCTAACCTTACCCGTATCCCAGCTCAATAGCGGCACAAATGTTTTGCAATAACATGAACACAATAAGTATATTGTACTTATTTTTTTATTTAAGTACATAGTAGTTAAAGACACCCAATATCAAGTGTGATCCCCATCGCAACCGCCATTTTCAAGACACATTACAGCTTTAAAAAATCATGCATTTTATGTTGTAGAATAAAATGTGAAAGTGTCTTGAGCTTCACCAAAGAACTTATTTCAGCATGTAACCAAAAACCCGTTAAAAAAAAACCATTGACTTTGTGGCGATGGAACCAGAAGTGCCAAAATGCTAACTAATTTTTTGGATTTTGGCTTACAAATTTACGTCATACCTGCACCAATCTATTTAACCCCAACCCATACAACTCCAGTGAATGATACTGAAGTTATTTTGAACACACACCCATTACTCATTAAGAGAATAGGGACAACCCTTTTAAACCATGTGCCGGGAGAGCCAACCGTTTTTTTCCGTCGTTAAACTAGCAAAAGTAGATTCGGACACGCCCTAAGTGCACTTGCGCATTGAGACCATAAGCTTAGATCGTTAAAATAGGGCCCATTAAATGCTGTTAAATTTGTAAATAACTTCAGTATCATTCACTGGAGTTGTATTGTTGTATTTTTAATGTTTGTCATGTTTGTGTGCTGCTGCGTCCCTGTCTGTGTAATAAGCAGAGTGTCGCGAGTTGTGCACCCGCCTATAGGTACATCTTACTAACGCACCCTTTAAATAACAAAAAATACGCCGCCATTGACTTTAGACCAGGTTTAAGACCAGGTTTTAGTTGGTCAATGGCTCAGTCTATTTCAGTTGCCTCAAAATAGCAACGCGTCAACAATGTGCCTGAACACACCTCGTTTTCAGATCAGCAGCCCATGGGCAAACAAATGGGTGCAAGTGCATTTGCTATTTAAACAATGTGGCACAGGACGTGAAAAAGAAAACCGTCGGACTGAAACCAGCAAAAAACACTTGTGTCGCGCCTGGCGCTGCATTGCATTGTCAGGGTTCTGTCACTTCTGTCTAGTCTATTTCTTGGTTTTGTGACAGAGCCCTGACACTCATGTTTTGTCTTGTACTGTGTAGCTTGTGTTTAACACTAGCTGTGTGCTTTCATGTTGTCATGTTTTGTGTGAATACGTGGCTTATGAGTGTTCTCATTGGCTGCGTGTTCATGTCTCATTGTGTGTGAGCACATGGCTTGTGATTTGTTTTACTGGCCATGTGCTTGTGTTTTAGTCATGTTTGGTGTGAGCACATGGCTTTTCATGTGTGTTTCCTCGTGCCATGTGCTCTCCTGTTGATTGTCTAGTCCCTCCCATCTTGTTACCTGATTATTGATTAATTTGCCCCACCTGTCCTCCCTCGTTACCTCCTTTGTTTGTTCTCCCTATTTATTCTCCTTGTGTTTGCAGTCCTGTGCTGTTTTGTTGTTACGTCATTTGCATGTCTCATCTATATCAAGTCAAGTCGCTTTACATATAAGGAATTAAAATAATCAAAAGAAATAAGAATAAATAAAGCAGTTTAGAATAAAAAGGAACTAAAATACAGTGCAAACAGTCGGACGAACAGTGGCACAGTGCTCATTCATTAAAAGCACAGCTAAACAGATTTGTTTTGAGTCTGGATTTGAGTGACTACTGTAGGAGCACATCTGGGGCCTGTACCATGATGGTAGTTGAACAAACTCAGGGTTACAGGATTAGTTTCGAGTTGACAAAACCAAACCAATCCAACCAGGTTTTGCTGGTACCTGCATGATGCTGATCATCAACTTTGTCTGTCAACTCAGGCTGCGTTCCAGTCCACTTTTAGACACGCACTTGCGAACTTCCCTAAGCACTTCCCCTCGGGGGAATCCCTGCCGCCATTTTGAAGTGCGTTCCACTTCGTGAAGTGGACGAGGGAAGTTTATATGGACAGACCCTCGTTCCCTCAATTTTGACCGAGGGAGCGAGTCTACTTCATATGTACACTTCAGGCAGCTCCAAATACCACAATGCAACACGATTGTGACTTCACCGCAGATCTCGTCTAATCACCACCACCACAAACAACTCTATGATATATTAATTCGATTTTTTTATATATAAAACAAGCCAAACACACCTATATACATTTGGATGCTGACAAATTTTTAAGCAAATTTTAAAGGGAAAAAAATTTGTCAATAATAAATCAACTCCATAGCTGATTCCAAGTGATCGGGGCTTAGACCATTCCAGTTCAGCCCATTGCAGTTCCCGCCAGTAGTGGGCACTCATGCAACGTAAGCAATGACGTACATCCGAGTGAACGAGACGGAGGGAAGTTAGCGAGTGAAGGGCATGGCAATTTTGGACTGGAACGCAGCCATAGGCTTTGATCCTGACTTTAGGAGTTGAGGTGTGACATCAGTAGCGAACAGCCAATCGCACGCTGAGAAACAGTGAAACTGCAATTCATTTCTCGAGAGAAGCAGCGATTCACTTCTCTCTTCTGCAGAATATTACGAGATTGAAAAATATTAAGAATTTAAACAAACTTACACAGCAAGAAGAAAATAGCTGTCTATGAAACACAACAATTAAAAGAAAAAGTCTTGCTATATCAGTGCAAGTTAAAGTTGTGAAGTTAGTTTATACAGTTGATAAAGGTATAGAGAGAATTGAACATTTAAGCTCACATGTAGTCATCATATAGCTTTATCTATTGATTCTAAAGCGTATTTATATTACCTTTTATATATCTATTCCTTTAAACTGTGCGTAATAATAATTTATAAACTAAAATTGTACATGTGTGATTTATTAATAATTACATAAATAATATCTAAATCATACAAAATTATTATTCTAAATAAGCGTTACTAAAAGCCAGATGATTTTGTCTTCAAAAATCATTTGCTATGTAGTGACCTTTATTTGGAGTAGAAACGGGTGGAGTGACTTTATCGCATCAGACATGTGACACTTTGCTCACAGCTGATTGGTCCGAGTTTGGTTTGCAACCTCTTACCTGGAACATCACCTGACCCGGACCCGGTTAGCCGTGGAGTGTAAGTTACTATGGCGATGAACACCGCTAAAAGCCAAACCACTTTTATGGTGCCTAAAACCCAGGGTTGGTGCAAACTAAACTGAAACATACCAGGCTAGCCACCTAAACCGCTTCATGGTATCGGCCCCTGATCTCTTCTGGAAGCTGGTTCAGCTGCGGCTGGCATAAAGCAGACTCGCCATGCTTACAGTGAACCCTTGGTATTTCTAGCTGATGTGATCCTAATGATCTGAGTGATCTGTTGGGTTTATATTCAGTGAGCATATCTGCAATGTATTGAAGTCCTAGGCCATTGAGTGATTTATATAGCAACTTAACAACTTTATTTATTTTTAAGAACTGCTTAGAAAAATTATACACTTGTAACCATGTTGTATCAAGATTTATTTGTTTGCATAAAGGAGCCAGAAACAATAGATCATCATTTTATTTTTATTTTGTCTAAAGAATTATATAGTATTTTATTTTTCTCTACTTCTCTTACTGTTTATATTAGCTGCAGAATTGCTCATTTCGACTGATTATTTGTTATTGTGATTTATTTCATATAGCCAACATGAAATAGCATTTAGAAACATGACAGGTTTAGTGAGTCTCATAAATAATTAGCCTACTATATAATTCCTTACATAAGATAATAGTTCTCACTCTCCTGTTCTGCATCTCTGTGTACTAATCTTTTAAATGTTTAATTTTATGACATTGTTTATGATCTTCATTTAGGCCTATAAATCACTTTAGATAAAAGCATCTGTTAAATTAATCTAAATGTAATAAAAAATACTAAGTTGACTTTTTTTATCATAATACTTGTCAAAGTTAGAATGAGACTGAAGTTAAGCTCGTAATTTCTTCCCAGTTGTTCCTTATATCGAGTGAAACGCTTCTGGAACGCGAACAAATGTGGGCGGGGCTTGACTTTGTCTGTGAGGAATTGATTGGATGGTTGTGGTTTGCTATTGGCTGATCTCATGTGAGTGACAGGTTGCCCCGCCCTCTTCATCAGAGAAGAGAAGAGATGCTGCAAGAGGAACTTATTCTGATTCAAGATTATTAAAACAATAATGGTGTGCACCGATAAATCATTTATAATGAACACGGCAATATTCCATAAACAAGAATTTCCCAGTGACTAGTTTACAAGTGTTAATCTAGTGTTATTTACAGTATCATCCACCAGAGGGCGCCAAACACCAAGAGTGTGAAACTGATTTTTTTTTAACCTCTGGTTTAATGTTCCCTATCTCACGAGCTCTTTATGATCAGTCGCTTTTGCTACTTTTGTTCTTTTTAGCCATGCCGTGGTTTACAGTAGTGGTTAAACTTGGTATGAGGGACACTGGTATGAAATTTGATATAGTTTTATATAAATTAAACTTTATTGACGACAACATTTCCTATATCAATATCCTAACCAATAGAATAGCCTTAACTTATGCTTAGTCTCCTGAAGAGCGTCTTACACGGTATACCGTAAGCTTTTCTAGAGATCTTGCTGCCTCTGCCTTTCACACAAAAATATTTTAGAGGCTATCATTAAAAAATTGAGAACATAATGAGGGAAATCAGCAACAGTTATTATTTTTCTACATGTTGTTTTGAGATAATTTTGAATTTTTAAATTATACAGTTTTTTTTAATAAATACATTTCCTCACACCAATACATTCAATTTTATTGATACATTTGAAGAGTAAGTATTTGTAATGTATTTCTGCGTATCTCTAATTACTAATTTCATCTGCAGACCATCTGGACCTGCTCAAATCACCATCAAAGCTTTTCTAATAAATAACATCTTTTTTTTTATCCACGCTTTAACTTATTTTCTAAAACAATTGGTCTCAAACTCACTTTGTAGTTCATTAAATTAACTTATAAACAGGTTCTAAAATATGACAACCACACTTTGACCTTTGACCTTATCTACACACGCGCGCACACACACACACACACACACACACACACACACACACACACACACCTCTGCTACGCTCTCCAGCCTAACACTCAGTACTACTGTGTCAATACTATAAAACATCATATGAATGTTATTTTAATTGTATTAAAAATACAATACATATGTAACCGTTACATAACTGCCTATATATAAGGCCTATATATAAATAAACAAAATAATAAACCATTCGACAGAATATATTAGCTAAATACATCAAACAATGAGGCAGGGTAATTGTATTCTTATGCGTGTGTGTGTGTGTGTGTGTGTGTGTGTGTGTGTGTGTGTGTGTGTGTGTGTGAACGTGTCATATTCCATGATTTACACTAAAAACACACAGATTTACTTAACGAGGATATTAATTAGCCTATAATAAACAAATGATAAATGTTTAATTATTAATACATAAAGACATACCAGATTTCTGTGGTTTATAGATAAAGCTAATTAAGCAATATCACATGAGCAAGAGTGAAAAAACAGCGAGATCACAATAGTCAAAGACGCCCGTCTAATGCTTGTTTATAAGAAACAGTGAAGACGGATGAGAGAACAGCAAAAAGCAATTTTAGCTTTCTAAACCGAACCGAGACGTCAGAACCGTGGGAAGAACCGAACCGTCAGTTCTGTGTATCGTTACACCCCTAATAATAACTTTCTTTATATAGCACTTCATTTATTTATTTATTATTTTGTTTATTTGTCTCGAACAATCAGCAAAACAAAATTTAAGTGCGTAGCACCTTAAAATAACACTTTATTTTAAGGTGTCCTTGTTACAGTGTAATTATACATTTAAGTGAGTAATATTAATTAACTACATGTATCTTATTTACTATAGACTATGGTTATGATTCCAATTAGGTTTGTTTTAGGGTTACTTGCATGTAATTATGCATAATTTTAGTCATTACTATAGAAACTACATGTAGTATGCATAACAAGGACACTGTAAAATAAAGCATTACCAAAAAATGATACACTTGTAACCATATTGTATCAGGATTTATCATTTATCTAACATAATCTTTTTATTTATGTTTTGGGTTTTTCTAAAGAATTATTTGGTGTTTTATTGTCCTCTACTAGCTACTAATTCTGTTTATTAGCTGCAGAATTACACCTTTCGACTGATCATTTATTAATATAATTTATTATTTCATATACATAGAATAACATTTGGCAAATATTTTATAAAAATATATCTTTCGATATTTTTTTGTAAATGAAACTGGGTTTCTTTGGTTTAGTGAGTTTCTTAAAAAAAAAATCTATATAATTCTTTATGATAATATTTTTTCACTCTCTTCTTTTCTGCATCTTCTCTGTGTAATCTTTTACTATAAATGTTGAGTTTTATGACAAATTGTTTATGATGTTCCTAATTTAAAACTATAAATAAACTGTTTTCTTTGTTCATAATAGTTACATAGTGTATTTACAGTATCGTCCGCCAGAGGGCGCCAAACACCAAATATGCGAATAAAAGAGCGGGAAACAGATGTTCATATACAACACTATTAATGCACTGACTATGCTTTACTAAACGGGCCTTTTCTATTAAATAAACTTTAAATATTACACATATTTGAGTTTGTTTTTGGTTTGGATTTTGTGAAATGCTTCTAATGGATATATAATTTTATTTTGCGCTCGTCAATTGCCTTTTATGAATATAGGCCTATTTATATATTTTACGCACGTGAATATTTTTGCGTGAAATATTAGTGAGATTGATCTGGCTCTACAGATGGAGTCGTTTTAAAGCATTTGCAAAACAAAGTGCAATTTCAGGCGTAGCCTAACTATGTCATTGTAAACAATCACAGACATCACACTGAATTTCCACTGATAATAACAGACCTGTGATAGGCCTTTTTCTGGTTACACAGGAAAATCCCAAAGACATTCCAGACGTGCCTGGACAGATCATGATCAAAAATCATCTGAGCCGCTGAAACCAACCAACTACATGGACCCACATAATCCATTTATAATCAGACTATAGTCCAGTCCAGTCCGGATAGAGAAGTCACGTGTAGTCTAACCTTGTCGGAATGAATTGGAAAGATCCGTTTTAAATTTCATTCCGATTGTAAGAGGAGCTTTAAACCGTTTCTAATCCGTTCAATAGGACACGAATATCACGTCTGAAAACTAAAACTGGAAAGTTCTGCGCATGTACAATGATATATAAATGTCGTAACGACATATATGTAAGGAAAAATGTTCTTACTCAGTAGGCTATTTTTGTATTGTATTCCAGTACTGATATCTAGCCTACCCAGCAAACAAAAATATGTTCTAAGAACATTTAGCTAACATTGCCTTTAAAATAAGAAAATGTTAATCATGGATGTTATCTGAATGTTCAAAGTTTTTAAAATATTTTTAAAATGTTTTTTCTTGGTTATGCAAACATTCCATTTTGCAAGCATTATGGGAATGTTACTTTTGAATGTTCTCTGAACGTTATGAAACAGTTGTTGCGTCCGAAATCGCACATTTCCCTACTATATAGTGTGCGAAAAACAGTATGCCAACAGAGTAGTATGTCCGAATTCATACTCGAAAAACAGTAGGCAAAAAGTCCCCGGATGACCTACCACTAGGCCTACTGGTGAGATCCTGAAGTGTGAATATGATGGACACTTTATTATCCCATGAGGCCATGGGAGAGGACTTATTAATAAATGTGAAGTATGAATAAATGTATCACATGATAATGACAACATGGCGGATGTATAGTATGTCTGATTCCGAGCACATTATTAAAGACCAGATAACTTTGAACAAACGTTTGCAGTTTTTCACAATTGCTTACAAACGTTTATCAAGTACTTTTTTCTAAAGTCTTCACACAGCAACACACCTACGTACATCATACAATTGGCCAAATAGTTCATTTTCTGGACAAAACTACATTTGTTAAATAAATACAAACTCTACATTTCAAAATGCTAAAAAACTTTTTCTTCGTATCAAAACACAGCAAACCCGATTCAAAAATGAATCATTCTGTCAAAACATTAGCACTAGTTTTCTATTCAACATGAACATAGTCAATCACAATGACTGTCAAAATACTAACAGTTGATGACATTATGAAAACCGCATTACTTATCATGTTTCAGTTATACCTGCAGATGATATGAAATCTATTGTTTTTTTATAATTCAGTTTTCTTTTACTGTAAGTCATTCTACATTTTTGTTTGAGTGTTGAATGTGTGCATTCTTGGCAACATACTATCTAAAAGTGATTACTGAAATTAATGAAGTATTATCTAAAAGTCATTACTTTATAGAATAAATAAACATCTAAACATTCTTAAATCAAGATAAATTACTTGAGATGCATAATTACATTATTAATGTCAGGGTATTAAGTCTTTTATTCTGAAAAAAATGTGTCAAAATGAAGTGAGTTAAAACAAGATAAAAATATCTACTAATGGGGTCAGAAAAATAAACGTTAAAAAAAACTCTAACTACATTGACAGATATTTTTTCTTGTATTAAGCATAAACTCACTGCCGGTCACGCATGTAAGGTATGTTTTGTGAAGTCAGTGAAAATAAAGTAAATTCACACTGTAAGTGATGACTGTGCATTAGTGACAACACCTGTGGTTAACAAGCTGAATCACTGAAGATTAGAGGAACAACAAAAACAGAGAAAAGAAGAGATAAGCAGAAACACAACAACAACTGAAGTACAGTCACAATCGTACAATCAACTGCAAATAAAATCAATATCTCACCAGAGGATGATTAAACAATCATATTCGCGTATTACAAACCAATTTGGCTTTATTTCTTTCATATGGCACATGTACAAAGGTTGTTGGATCATCATTATGGTGATCAGTGTTCCCTTTAGTTGTGCACTTGCCCATTGACTTTGGTTGAATTAATTCTCTTTCAGCAATTGTTGAAAGTGCATGCTATCACTATTTTCAACGATACATATCACGCTCCTGACCAAGGTTATTTTCGTAAACAAAAACTGAAACTAAGACTAAAACTATTGGTCAAATAGTATTTTCGTAGACTGAAATAAAATAGAGATTTCAACATAAATGAAAAACTAAAACTAAACTAAACTAACAACAGTTACTGAAAAACTAACTGAAATAAAATAATAATCAGTTTTTCCATTCCACTGTGCTACTTTATTTTTCAATGTAAACACACTAGACGGACCTTATATGCAAATACAGCTGTACATTAATTCCAGGTAAGATTACCATCTCATGTGAAACTTAATAATAAACAACCGCACATATTAGACAAGATACCACACTGATCATGTCTAGCCCACAAATAGACGTACATTTTCAGATTAAAAGTAAATTAATGTCATGAATTTGAGTATAACTGTGAGTATATGATATTAAAAGATACAATAGATAAAAAGCATAAATGGATCAATACAATGAAAAGGATTAACCATAAAAGAATAATCATAATAATTTCTTATACACCAATATTTCATCTTTAATATAAATTAGTTTGAATGAATATTTTTTACTTTTATACTTTTAAAGCTGTATTGGTTCTGTGTTCAATCTCAAACAAGTATTTTAGTGTTATAGAGGTTTGCACAAGAGTTAACTGTGAACTGCAAACATATTAAAATAAAAACTCATTTAAAAATGCAAAACTATAATAACCTTGCTCCTGACTGTAATGACATATCTGTGCACTTTCACAATCAGTGATTGACAGCTGGATTTTGAGACATGCGAGTTCCCAAAAGTATTAAAAGTCTTTAAAAACTGCAACTTTGAGTTTTTAACTTTCATTATCAATTTGTTATTAACTGTCCCATTGAAAGAAATCTTCTCATAATTTTTTTGCAAACACTATGTTCAGATTGATCAATCATAATGATATTAAACAAATGGTTTCATTGTAAATCTAGCTCAGAACAACTGGACTGAACTAAAGTAGTTGATTAACTGTGTGTGTGTGTGTGTGTGTGTGTGTGTGTGTGTGTGTGTGTGTGTTTGAACAGGAAACCTTCACTATATTTCATCTGCTAGAGTGACAGGCGAAGAGTGTGTCTGACGCAGATATCAGCCGTCTCTCTCACCGCACACGGGCCGTTGAACGGATCCTCACGGGCGCTCGGTTATCTGATAACACACACACATTTCCTAAACACACAGACACACACAGACACACACACACACACACAAATCCTACCCTTAAACATACCGATCACACATACACACACACACACACAAATCCTACCCTTAAACATACCCATCACACATACACACACACACACACACACACACACACACACACACACACACACACTCACTCACTCACTCACTCACTCACTGAGCTCTGAACACACAGATATCACACACTGCTTTACATGAGGCTCTTCATAATGACCAACACAAACCATGTTGCTTTCATACATTCATTCAGTAATTGTTTGTCGTGTTCTGTTCTGTGTGTGTGTGTGTGTGTGTGTGTGTGTGTGTGTGTGTGTGTGTGTGTGTGTGTGTGTGTTGTGTGTGAGTGTGTGAGTGTGTGAGTGTGTGAGTGTGTGTGTGTGTGTGTGTGTGTGTGTGTGTGTCTCTGTCAGGTCCTGTTCAGCTGGAGCTCTAGAAGAATGTCCATCAGCTGAATACTATTAGGAATAATTACTGAACAATTTAACATTAAAGGGACTATGAGTAGTTTTTTAGGTATTTTATTATCTAAAATCAATATTTTTATTCAAAAATATGTCCTCAATGATGTACAAATACCTCTGCCAATTATCTGACTTAATCCTCGTAAACGAAGAATTTATTATCTTTATATACATGTGACGGTAGGTCCACGGAGGCTTCCATGTCTTCCGCCATCTTGAAAAACTATAATAGCAGAGAGGGACAAAAAGTACTAGGCCAACGCGTTTCCACAACGCGTTTTCGTTCAGAGCCAGCGTCACGTGACTGAAAGCAGCAGAAACGGAGGAGCAGAGCAGTGAGAGGCGCTTCACGGCCCCGGCAAGTTTAAAAGACTGCATTGCACTGTTATTATTCATACTGTAACATTCGTTTGTTCGTTGTGTCAAGTTGCAGTTTGTTTGAAATAACAAACCTGTTCACCCGAAGGAAAACTCGACGAAGTGCTATTAGAAGACATCCTGTCACAGCTTTTTGGTACATAACAGCTACCGTAGATGCAACACGCATTTGAAAAAGCGAGGCGATGGAGAGCACAATTCGTTTGAATGCAAAATACAATTTCACCGCTAGATGGGAGACATTCCTACACAATGTCCCTTCAAAATCATCACAATATTATTAAACCGCACATATCTTCAGCGATCAGGAACGTCAAGATTCTCTCAAAGTTAAGAACAAACGTTCTTCCAGTACCGTAAATAAAGTTATCTGATCTTTAATAATGTTCTTAAAACTTTAGCACAAAAACATTATTTACAACACATCATTCATGGAGCTTTTTTTTTCCTGAAATGTTTTATTTTGTCATTCGTCTGACATTTTTAAACTGTTTCAGAACGTTCAGAGAACATTCAAAAGCAACATTTCCATAATGTTTGCAGAATTATACAATGGAATGTTCCCTTAATGTTCAAATAACCTAGAAAAAAACTGGTGCTGTTCGCGTGTCGGTCAAAAATTACCGAATTTGTTTTTTCATTTCAATTAAAGGAATTATTATTGCTAAAGTGAAAAAAAGTTTGAAAAGGTGAACTTAAAAAAAGTAACAGAATTTTACATTTATTGTTGAATAATGCACAAAAATACTGTTGAAATTTTTTATATGAAATCTATATGTTCAAAAACACGTTTTACTCTAAAACTGCAAGAAAATCTAAACAAGTTGTGTTCCAAATGTGAGGTTGATATCTCAGTAAATGAGCGTTCAGTGAGAGT